>JANAVB010011399.1:17504712-17619712 GCA_029216955.1 Iris pallida
ATATATATATATATATATATATATATATATATAAATATATATACAGTGTACATATGTATGTATATGTGCATACGTATATATATAAATATATATAGTGTACATTTGTATGTATATGTGAATATACTATATATATAGATGTATATGTATATATAAATATATATAAATGTTTGTATGTATATACATTTAGGTATAGATAAATAAATATTTATATGTAAAGTAGTTACATAATATATATAGATTAAAAGAAATAGAAACAAAAAGAAAAAAAAGGAAAAGAATTAAAATAAGCAGCAATAGCCTTCGCCAAGGCCCAACACCATACGAATTCCCCACAACTCAAGATGCAAACATCATCTCAGGCCCGAGACCCCTTCCCCATTCGGCTCTGTTTCAATTTCAATATATATACATAGTCGAACATAGGGAGAATAGAACGAGGAAACCCTAACCAAACCCTAAGCACACCTCCCCCAGACATGGCGTGCCGCCCAGGTGGCTGTGCGTCGCCGCAGCCATCGCCGGACGATGGCAGGAGGCCGCGCACGTGCGGGCGCGCGCACAAGCGCGTGTTAGAACACCAACAGTGGATGGAAAGCTCCGTCTTCGCGGTAAGTTCTCTCTCTCGACACTCAACCATTTCATGAACCGTAAAATGTTTTGGGAAGCCAACATAACCGTCTCAAAACTCCAGTAATTTGATTCCATATAGGATGCACGACCAGTCCATGAAATCGACCCAAAGTCGATGAAAAACCGTCCCAAGAACAGGAATTAGAACAGTCCAAGAGCCCCTGTTCGGAGATGGATCCCGATCGATCCAGTACCATACAAGAAAATCTGGTTGAACAACTTTTTAGACAACATGTAGGGCTACCTAACCTATTTTGTAGATTTAATTTCCATGAAGTATACGCAGAGAAAACAGATTCCCAAAATTGAGATTTATCATTAAAAACAGTTTTCAAAAATCATAAAATCCTCCCACAGGATGTGCGTCCCGCCATTCCGAGCGACGTCGTCGCGAACCAAAAACATCGAAAGGTGCGTAACGGCTTCGTGGTCGTGTGAACTTTGACGGAATTCAAATTGATCGCGTGTGTGCGACGAATTTGATGCGTATCCGTCGGAATCTCCCCGTATCCGTACAATGCAAATTCAGTCATAACTTTGTGTACGCTCGTCAGATCGAGACGAAACTTGCGCCAACAGGACCGTATCATTTTTCTGGTCCTGTATGCCAAGTTTGGTCCAATTCTGAGACAGTTGAATCGTACGTCGTTTTGCGGGCCCTACGGTCCTACTCAAGGGGCGATTTTGTGCACGGCCTGCCGAAATCCAACTTTAGACATACGGTTGGGTTCGTATCGGAAAGCCGAATCCGTAGACATATAGTTTGACGACTTTAGAGACCATTGACTCTGGCACGCTTTTCGGTGCAAAGCGGGTCCAACGGCGGACATCGTTTTTGCCCGAAATTATCGTTTTCCTCCTGTGTCCAGAATTGGACTTAAGGATAGGCAATCCTAGCTAATTTGACTATTCTGAGAACGTTGGTACTATTTATTTCAGCATCTGGAGACTTCTACATGTGTTGACTGATTGTGGCTCATTGAGTGGTATATTATTATTGGTTTCACCAGTTAAGGACCTCAGGCAAGTACACTTTCTGATTGCTTTCGATTCATAGTAGTCTTTTCATTTCATATCTATACATATATCTTGCTGATTGTTGACACGCTCGTCACACGGAGTAGTCGGGAGGGGAAATATCTTAGTAGACATGTGGACTACCCAGAACTATCCTCGTGTCTTTCGTGAATGCTAGCAGCTGCACACGACACGTGCAGTGAGCCTTATTTACCCTAGCCGTTCACATGTTGAAAATAATATTTCACACCACATAGGTAGATGTCTTTTATTTTTCCTTTTCTTCTCTATCGTGCATGTCATCAGTTATCTTCCAGTTTTATGTCTCATATGTTATTTTCATGTCTTGTCAATTCTGTTATGTTTTCCCATTGTCGTCGGTTTGTGTACTTGTTCCATTCCTGACTGAAAACCAACATTTTTTAGGTTTAGCCGCGATCACTCTTAGCATTGGGAAGGCTTGGGTATGCTGAAGTCAAACCTAGAAATAGATAGCAGATGTACCAATTTCATTTATTGTAAAATCTTGTATTTTCTTTAATTTTAAATGATGTAAATGTTGTAATAAACTTAGAAATGTGAATGAGCAGCAAATGTGTTGTTTTGAGTATATTATTTCTTGCGGGCTTGACAGCGTTCTACCGTCGACTCTGCGACGTAGGCTGGCTTGGACACGTCTCGTATCCGAAAAGCGGGTGCAGATTGTGACAAGTTTTTGTGGTGGCCCATGCAGGTCAGATTTTGCAAAACATGTGAACTCATGGTGGTACTTAAGTTAGCTGTACCTTTGCGAGCCTGTGCCCAAGAAATGCTCATTCACAATTAGGATTAAAATAATTTAAGATAATGACTAGGACTATGAGTCCCTTGTTCAAATTGACCGTTGGATAGTTAAGGTTGTTAGATAGGCCATGCAATTTAGAATTATTAAATTTAGATAGCTTGCTAGATCCCTATAGGTACACTGTTACTTTTGATATGACAATATAGATATACTATTCGCTTGGTATGCTAGACTTGCCAAGAATTATGACATTAATTTTGATAGACTATTTAATTCTCTGTTGCTTTATTAGATATAAACCTTATATCATAAATTAGAACTTCTAAGGAATTGATTTATAATTACTGATTCTTTTATCCGTATAAAATCTCGAGGTAGATTGATTCGAGATTTCCCTCAACCAGTGAAATGCATATGGAATAGATACTAGAATATTTGTATTTCTTTCGTATTTAGTTATTTTCTCTATGTTAAATCTTTTAATTTAAGTGTTGTGACTGATAGGATATATACCTACGCTTTATCCTTAGTCAACTTGTTTGGATATCTAGAAGCTCATAAATTTTTACGGATATAGTTAAAGGATTATTAGTTAACTAATAATAGTTAGACAGCAGCGCACTGTCATCAATTAGCTGAGAGTGGAGATGTGGGTTCACTGCAGCCAGCAGCGCACTGGCGAGGCACAACCCATAGAATTGAAATCATTTCAGAGAATCATAGTCTATAAAAACATTGCTAAAACTATGTCCTCTTGACCTCTTTAGAACTTACATACCCTTGTGTCAATATAAGGTAGAGCACCTGATAGCATATCACACCTGAATCACGGAACCAAGGGTTTGCCACGGCCAGAGTATACGGGCGAGGCATAATTCTCGGTGAAATAAATTCAGGCGTGATCACAAGTTTAGGATACCATAGAGGAATAGGAAAATGCCATGTATGTCCCCTAAGATCCAAAGCCAATACTAGTGAGAGTTCTGTAAGTTGAGTTGCATGTCTCCTAACCTAGCATTCCGTGGACCTTGTGATCTATTAACGAGGTAATTGACTGACACTAACCAGCTTACCAAGAATATAGAATTCAGAAGTCCATAACCCATTAGTCGACTAAAGCCTTATGGATAAGAAGATAATAGGTTGAATGTATAGGCAAGAACACCAGGTAAGGATTTGATTCTCTCAAAACTCGAATTACTTACTCCTCCTTCCAAATATCCCGCATGCTTGAATTTTGACTATTTTGACCAACGCTGCTATTACAGCCTAGCTTTGCAAGCTTACTCTTTTATCGAGCTTGATTCGAGACATATGTTTATTGGGGACGCCCGCTAAAATACTGTCTAATCAGAATCATTGTATTACGGTCTGATCAACCATGATGCATTTGGTTCGCTCTTCAACTAATTACCCTACGTGGATTGAGATATAGATGTCTCTATGATCTCATCCGCGGCTGCTTTGACAATTCCTTTTGAATTATACATTTGCCCTTGAATCATGTAATGGTATTCAGTGAAACCTCTCTTGAACTCTTTATTGTTTTTGTCTCTCACTAATTGGAAAGACGAAAACTCGTAATTGATAGATAGATACAGCGTATTCCCCATGGCTACGCTAGTTGTATACGCAAGTGTAGCTACCATCGGCCAGCCCTGTGACTGGAACCTTGCCTTGAGTCACTCGTCCTCCCTCCGACCCTAAACCTACTATCATGATCTTCTGGTCATTAGAGTCCGAAAATGATTAGGATAATTCCCCTTGACCAAATGCCAACCTAGGAGACTACCTATTCTCCAGAAACCAAATGTTGTGAACCTCTAATCATTTGTGGAAGCTTGCTTTAACTACAACCCTGTGACAATAGTCTGGCAGGTTTGACTCCAATAGAAATTCATGACTCAGTTGTTAGGAATCTCTTCATATGACGTGCCTTAGAGCTGGTTACCCCGTCGATAACTCTTGCACACTATGGAGGTGTATGTTCCTCTATTTTATCGACCATGTGTTATTGTACACCCTCGTTTCTCATTTATTGAGGAATGATCATTGACCTGACTTACATCTACCATATCTCGATACGTCGTGCCTTATTCTTTATTAACAAGAGTCGAGGTAAATATCTGGACTTTGGAATCCTTCTAAACCTCACCATTCCTAAGATCATATCCTAGCTTCTAAGGTGGATAGACTGTAAGCCCTAAAATTTTGGAGTATATGAAGAATATCGATTGAACGGAATAATTCCCATAGGCTGATAGTTAGTGCGCCATGGACTCCCACTTTCCATTCATATCATTTTGTGCCCCCGGCTGTGCCATTAATATTCGGAGCATGAGACCAGCTATTACCTCCCAACAAACTTCATATGTAAGATCTAGACGAGTCCACCTTCATCTAGGTATATCAATCATGTCCCACCCAAACTCGTCCCCCTGTACTCTATTTTGTGCTATGACTTTCAGGTTAAAAGGAATAGCTATAACTCTTACCATAGTACCGGTATACTTTTCGACTTCCATTAGAGCCTCAACCTCGACTCAACCCCTTGGATAGAAACCTATTCTAGAATACCCTAATCTAGTAGGAATAGTTTTATCTTGGGATCTTGTTCAGTCAATATATATTGAAATCTAAGGTTCATCCAACCAACGGGTGATGTCCAAATAGAGAACCTATTACGACCACAATCTTGATTTCTCAAATTCCGTTCCATTATGGATTGTTTGAATTAGAATTTCGAGAATGAGACTTCTGTATTGTACGGATTGCAGGCCACTCTAAGTAACGAAGGGCTCCTCGACGTAGCAAGTGAATGAACTAGAGTAGTCCAATCTAGCAAATAAGGCAGTGGTTCATAAACTCTCTTTTATCTGTAATATTAAATACTCTCCACTGCTCTTGAAACTTCACAGTTGCTCTCGATTATTCTGCCTTATTTTTCTGTCCTTCCTACTTCGGAGCGACGAATGGTCATATTTATTAGATTTTATCAATAATTCTTAGCCACTTGCGGGAATTTGTTGTTTGTTAAATTTTGGGTTGCTTGATAAATAGGAGAGGATTATAGATGTTATGTGCCTAGAAATCTGTTGGTAGGATTGTTAGCAACTAGTTAGAAGATTATAAGATTTCAGTTTGAGGAGTAGTGTGACCAAAGGTGGGTAGAAGTCCTAGAGATTATGTAGTTACAAAATGACTGGAGGAGGTTATAAAATATTTTGAGAAATTAACTATGAGGAGATTAAGGTAATAGTAGACTTTGATTTTAAGACATAGTCATGATTTAAAATTTTGAGGACGAAATTATTTTTAAGGTGGGTAGATTTGTAGCTCCCCTTCCCGGAAATATTTTTTAAAATATTTATTTATACATTTATTTGATTTAATGGTGATTATTTTCTTTCAATTTATTTTTATAAATAACTATTTAGTTAATTATTACGGTAGATGATTTCAGCCATGGTTATGAATTAGAGTACAAGATGGCTAGAAATCATGGCACGGGTAGTGCAGTAGTGTGCCTTGACTAGTGTATTAGCCATGGTAGGGAAGACCGAGCCATAGAGACGTCATAACTAGGAAAACCAG
Organism: Iris pallida; assembly: GCA_029216955.1. Lineage (NCBI taxonomy): Eukaryota > Viridiplantae > Streptophyta > Magnoliopsida > Asparagales > Iridaceae > Iris > Iris pallida. The sequence continues at coordinate 17,510,738 of JANAVB010011399.1, forward strand.
GCCAAGTTGCGACTTAACCGTACAGAAGAGTTTATTTATTATTTAATTATATTATTGAGTTTTAGGGAACCCGGCTGTACCGAACCTGACCAGATTGGGCTCAAGTCAAATCCAAGCCCATGTAGGCATGTAGTGGGACCAAATACAACCTTGTAGACATGTTTGGTAAATGCAAGTATTTTTGTATATATTTAGGAATTGGCGATTGGTATTTATTAAATCATTTATTATAATGATATATATATATATATATATATATATATATATATATATATATATATATATATATATATATATATATATATATGTGTGTGTGTGTGTGTGTGTGTGTATATATATTTTTATAACTAAGATACTATATTATGAATATATATTATTAGGATATATTTTGGTTGTTGTGAATATTCATTGTTGTGATGGTAGGTATGCATGGAAGTTATGTATATATAAATATACATTATATATGTGTATATGTGTATATATGAACATATATATATTATACGTGTGTGTATGGATATACATATATATAAATAGATATTATATACGTACATAAGTGTTCGTATATATATATATATATATATATATATATATATATATATATATATATATATATATATATGTGTGTGTGTGTGTATATATATATATATGTGTGTATATATATATAGGTATTTTGTGTGTATAAATAGAGATGTATGTATATGCGTATACGTATGTATATAGGTGTATATATATATATATATATATATATATATATATATATATATATATAAAAATATATATACAGTGTACATATGTATGTATATGGGCATACGTATATATATAAATATATATAGTGTACATTTGTATGTATAGGTGAATATACTATATATATAGATGTATATGTATATATAAATATATATAAATGTTTGTATGTATATACATTTAGGTATAGATAAATAAATATTTATATGTAAAGTAGTTACATAATAGATATAGATTAAAAGAAATAGAAACAAAAAGAAAAAAAAGGAAAAGAATTAAAATAAGCAGCAATAGCCTTAGCCAGGGCCCAACACCATACGAATTCCCCACAACTTAAGATGCAAACAGCATCTCTGGCCCGAGACCCCTTCCCCATTCGGCTCTGTTTCAATTTCAATATATATACATAGTCGAACATAGGGAGAATAAAACGAGAAAACCCTAACCAAACCCTAAGCACACCTCCCCCAGACATGGCGCGCCGCCCAGGTGGCTGTGCGGCGCCGCATGCGCGTGTTAGAACACCAACATCGGATGGAAAGCTCCGTCTTCGCGGTAAGTTCTCTCTCTCTCGACACTCAACCATTTCACGAACCGTAAAATGTTTTGGAAAGCCAACATAACCGTCTCGAAACCCCAGTAATTTGATTCCATATAGGATGCACGACCAGTCCATGAAATCGACCCAAAGTCGATGAAAAACCGTTCCAAGAACAGAAATTAGAACAGTCCAAGAGCCCCTGTTCGGAGATCGATCCCGATCGATCCAGTACCATACAAGAAAATCTGGTTGAACAACTTTTTAGACAACATGTAGGGCTTCCTAACCTATTTTGTAGATTTAATTTCCATGAAGTATACGCAGAGAAAACAGATTCCCAAAATCGAGATTTATCATTAAAAACAGTTTTCAAAAATCATAAAATCCTCCCATACGACGTGCGTCTCGCCATTCCGGGCGACGTGGTCGCGAACCGAAAATATCGAAAGGTGCGTAACGGCTTCATGGTCGTGTGAACTTTGACGGAATTCAAATTGGTCGCGTGTGCGTGACGAATTTGATACGTATCCGTCGGAATCGCCCCGTATCCGTACAATGCAAATTCAGTTATAACTTTGTGTACGCTCGTCAGATCGAGACAAAACTTGCGCCAACAGGACCGTATCGTTTTTTTGGTCCTGTATGCCAAGTTTGGTCCAATTCTGAGACAGTTGAATCGTACGTCGTTTTGCGGGCTCCACGGTCCTACTCAACGGGCAATTTTGTGCACGGCCCGCCGAAATCCAACTTTGGACATACGGTTGGGTTCGTATCGGAAAAACGAATCCGTAGATATGTAGTTTGACGACTTTAGAGACCATTGACTTTGGCACACTTTTCGGTACAAAGCAGGTCCAATGGCGGACATCGTTTTTGCCCGAAATTACTGTTTTGCCCCTGTGTCCAGAATTGGACTTAAGGACAGACAATCCTAGCTAATTTGACTATTCTGAGAACGTTGGTACTGTTTATTTCAGCATCTGGAGACTTCTACATGTGTTGACTGATTGTGGCTCATTGAGTGGTATATTATTATTGGTTTCACCAGCTAAGGACCTCAGGCAAGTGCACTTTCTGATTGCTTTCGATTCATAGTAGTCTTTTCATTTCATGTCTATACATATATCTTGCTGCTTGTTGACACGCTCGTCACACTGAGTAGTCGGGAGGAGAAATATCTTAGTAGACATGTGGACTACCCAGAACTATCCCCGTGTCTTTCGTGAATGCTAGCAGCTGCACACGACACGTGCAGTGAGCCTTATTTACCCCTAGCCGTTCACATGTTGAAAATGATATTTTACACCACATAGGTAGATGTCTTTTATTTTTCCTTTTCTTCTCTATCGTGCATGTCATCAGTTATCTTCCAATTTTATGTCTCATATGTTATTTTCATGTCTTGTCAATTCTATTATGTTTTCGTATTGTCGTCGGTTTGTGTACTTGTTCCATTCCTGACTGGAAACCAACATTTTTTAGGTTTAGCCGCGATCACTCTTAGCATTGGGAAGGCTTGGGTATGCTGAAGTCAAACATAGAAATAGATAGCAGATGTACCAATTTCATTTATTATAAAATCTTGTATTTTCTTTAATTTTAAATGATGTAAATGTTGTAATAAACTTAGAAATGTGAACAGCAGCAAATGTGATATTTTGAGCATATTATTTCTTGCGGGCTTGACAGCGTTCTACCGCCGACTCTGCGGCGTAGGCTGGCTTGGACACGTCTCGTATCCGAAAAGCGGGTGCGGGTCGTGACAGTGCACGCATTCGACTCGACTCATTGATATAGTGAACTCAATACTCGACTCAAATTCAAAGGCATACACGGGGATCGTCGCCCATGCCGACTCATCTATATAAACTAGTCACTAGCGCCCAACGCTATAATGGACTCCCTTTATAGCTTTTGATTAGACGGATGCCCCTTGCCAGCGCGAGTAGTGAGCTCCGTTGCAAGTCCCCGCCTAACTCGTATGGTCATCCAGCACAGCTAAAATGTCTACCATCGAAACGGTTCCCATGGGCCGCCTAGGTCACCGTTCGAAAAACGTTTATTTTACCTTGTACAAGTTGTCCAATGACCATGCAAGACTTGACTCGAACTGACATCTCACACAGTCAATCTACTTCTAGTGTTACCATCTCTTTCAGGACCAAGTTCAATACTTCTGACATCTGAGACCTCGCCTCGACGACCCATGGTCGCAAGCATTCTTCTTTCTTGCCCTATCATTTCATTCGACTCAGGAATGACTATTTGAAAGCCCTTCTTCCAACTCAATTAAATCAACCATGGCCTGTGCCTTAAAATACTAAGTCCGTGACATCGTGCCTTAAACCAACTTGAACTCTATGCGACACCACCACCCAAGTCATACTCTATATGATCGTGAAACCAAGTAATATCGACAGCCGTAGAAAATGTGAGACATTGCTTAGAATGCCTTTGATCGCCTAGAATCACTTAGCCTAACTTAATCGTGCAACAACTTGACGAGCAAGGATTGCGTCAAGCCTTGGACGATGGGATCGTGCATGCTTTATGAAGCGTTTATGCGTGCGACGCCTACGACTTAGGCCAATTTACAACTTTATAGCGAAGACCGACTTTTTCTTCTCCCAAGCCAAGGGATGAAGGACCGAGTGTCATTTTCAAAGCATGCCATGCACCAACTCTAAGTCGACCGTTGGACCTTTCCATATTCCAACTCAATTCAACTCATCGAGATTATTCCCTTATCTATGTGGATTCGTCTCTTTTATTATCAAGCCTATTTGTGCAAGTTGAAAATATACAATTTATTATGTGAAGGCTAAGATGAGACAAGTTCACCAAAACTATCCCACATGAGCGAGGAGTCGCCTCGACCGAGCGATGTCTTCGAGTAGCCGTTGCAAGGCTAAGTCTGAACGCCATCGGCGTTCCGATTCCTCCGATTGACTGAACGGGACAAGGCACTACACTAGCTACGTGTACATGTGCAATATGTAATCAGGCATATAAAATATGCTATCAGTCAACCAATAATCAGGATGTCTGACGACAATGCTATCAGTCACACAATAATCAGGCATGTCTGACGACAATGCTATCAGTCACGCATGTAATGAACATCAGACATACGGAGTATGCTATCAGGCAATATTTGTCCAATATTAGTCAATTACATGTCTTAAAACGTCCCCCATCCGACACGAGAATAATGCAAGCAATCGATAACAAGTGCAATAATGACACGATACAAATAGGAGTGCAATGCATGCAATGATGGTAATACTGAGTACATGTACTTTGGCTTGATTCTAGGGTTTTGTCCAAGTCTTCTCGATCACCTAGAATAGGAAAATAACACCTTTAGAAGTTATCTAATTGCCCTCTAGTCAAGTGTTAGGGTTTCTAAATTCACCTTTAATATGAAACTGTAATTTAGAAATGTCTAAAGGTTTTCTTAAACCTAGTTAGAGTAATATCACCAATTCTTCATAATATACCAATTATGGCACTAGGTTTACCATTGACTCAGCCAGGACCCAACCACTTACCAAGATAACTCCTAACTCGAAGTACCCCAATATAAATTGGACAAGCCTACTAATTCATGTTTATTTAATAATAGTGGTCCCACTGAGGATAGGCTCTGGCCCATATCCTTCAAACAAATACACACTCTGGTCAATACACTGATCCTTAGTCCTAAAGTGAATATTACTTAATGAGAACCACTCTAAGGTTCGGCCCATCTGACATGCTCACTTAGACTGCAACATCAACTATATTCAATTTTACTTCTGATGGCCCACTTCATAATACCAATCCCTAACTCACAAAGGCTTGCTCATAATCCATTGAACTACACAAAACTTACCACTCAAAGCTCAATTGCACAAAACCAGTCCTGATACCAAGTATACTCCATGCCTATGCCACATCTCCGATACTGAAAATCACTGCAACTACAATGAATTATAGTGCACGACCACTACCAGTGTCCGATACTGGTGGGATACAACACATGTGTCAGCCCAAAGTGAGTGTCTGTGTTCGAATCAATCCATGCTGTCATCAGAACCGGTTTGAACACATTCGCAGGGTGTGTCGACCTCTCGTGTCTAGTTCTCTTGAACATGACACCACAACACCGAACTTAAAGTAGGTAGAGAACATATACCTGTCCAAGAAAGTTGTCTCGAATGCAATTCTTGTGTCCTTGTGTCCCTGATCTGATTGTTACGATGAATCAAACATTTCATCAAACAACTAAAGTGCACAAAAATAAGGCGAGAATAAGAGTTCAATTCGAATTGGCTCGACTCCAAAATTGGAGAAAATGCATAAGAATTAACCCAGGAAACTCACAAACACAGTTCCAATCAAAATCCCAGTAACTCAATCAAGAAATCTGTTCATCAAATTTATTTGAACCATATGATGTCGCCAACACATTGTACAGAACAGAGTAAGTTCGTTCCAAAGAAAAACTTATCGATCAAATGCCAATCCTAATTCTCCTTGGGATCGATCGATCAGTTCGAAGCTCTGATGATATCCTTGAGTCTCTGTCAGAGATCGAAATGTTATCGAAACGAACTTGTGAAGGAAAGACGAAATAACAGAGTGCCCATGGCTAAACTCGACAGAACAAAGGAGGAACTCGATCAACATCGATCGAACTGAGGATCAAATTCAAAGGATTAGAGGAATGATACTTTCTCGATCCACGGAGCCTTCGTCTCCCTCGTCTTCACTGCAGTGCACGCCAATCCTCACTTTGCCATGGCCATTCTTCGGTGTAAGATCGAGGAAGAAGAAGAACCAGTGCAGAACGCGACAGGGCTTCGCCGCATGAAGTGTGATGAAGAAGAAGGGGTCTGTGGGTCTATATATAGATGTAGGAGGAGCGGACAGGCGGTTGCACGGTCACTGACCGGCGGTTAGGCGAGCAGCGATAATTAGATGTCGACGACTAGGCGGTTGGGAATTTGGTTAGGATCGGAGGGTTGATAGAGATCGAGTGGTTAGAATGGAACAGTGAGGATGAAGATAATCTTCAGGAGTTTGGCCTTCCTCCATCGCGGCGCTGTGTCTCTCGTCGTCGTCTCCTCTAGTAACTTATAGAGAGTGAAGGAAAAAAGAGAATTGTGAAGTCAGAATGAAAAAATGAATTAAGAAGTATGAATTTAACGACTATGGGATAAATGGATGCGGGTTGTAGGGTTATTAGATACTAGGGTTGGACCCATTAGTAGATCCGCGCCCCGTCAAGCATTGCTAAGGATATGGGCTCTGTGGCCCATGGAATGTTGTTGGCTGGTTTAGCCTGAGGAAGTAATTGGGCTGAAAAATTAGATAAAAATTTAGGAAATCCAATTAATAATCAAAGTAATTAGAAAGTAAATAAAACCTTAATTTAATTAATAATATAAAATTATAGAAAAATCCCCCAAATTTTACTACTGAGAAAAAGTGGAGTTACAAATCTCCCCCCTTGAAAAATTTCGTCCTCAAAATTTCAGATGACACAATTAGGCATGATTAAGAATAATCAAATACAAATTTGAATTTGGCACGATTTAAAGGGGTACAAGTGATAGTCATGAAAACATGATCAAAGGATAATAGTCTCAATAGTATCCGACAGTCATACATACCTGGAGTCACTTTTCCTACAGTTCCTGTCCCGCCAGTATGCATCTGGCTGCAGTGAACCTTCGGTTCCATGACTCAAATAATGATAAATTACAAAATATTTCTATCAGATTTATCTATATAAGAAAACATTATGAATTTAGGACTTAGTATCAATAATATCCGAGAGCACATGATTACCTGTAATTACTTCAACTTAGAGTCCATACCTCGCCAGGGTGCAGCTAGCTGCAATGAACTTTCAATTTTCATAATCCAGATAAATGACTATAGTGCACACCTGCCACGTCATAGTAGGTCATCGAATATTTCTCAACCTTATCCAAAAAATTTCCAAGGATTTATGAAGATTCAAAGTGAATTTTTTAATAGTACAAGTCATGATAGAAAGGGGACAAGTAGTTTTATTAGGTACTAAGAGACAACAAGATCAAGCAGCCACTATGAAACAACAGTAAGATACAGAGACTTTAGAATCAAGTCTCGAATAGGAAATAACAAGGGCAATCTAGATGCTAGAAAGAGTCAAAAAAGGGAAATGGCGATCCACAGTCTTCTCCAGCTATGCGAGAATGCCTCTGGTCTCTAGTCCTCGTCTGGAATCGGAACAGTCTCTACTGCTTCATCTGTCATGAGGTAGACTTGTCCTTCTGGCTGTGGAAGTCCTGAAGGTTCAGCTACAGTATGAGTAATATTGCACTCTCTAGCCTGATGATCAGCTGCTCGACAGATAAGGCACTGTCACAATCTCTTCCTACACACCTGCCAGGTATGGCCCACTTTCTGACAAAATCCACAAGACTGCTGAACTGGTCGCTGCTGCTGCTGAGTCCTCTGAGGAGGCTGGGATGTGAAGGTCTTCGTCTGTTGGGTATTGGGATGTTTGGGTGGTCCCGAGTGGCTACCTCCTCCACTAATGTCATGATCCCTCTTGGGTCGGAGGCTCAGATCAATCTCTAATCTTTGAGCAACGACGACCATCCCAGCATAAGTAGTAGCTCCGTTAGCCGTGACTAAGTAACGAAGCTCATGGCTCAAACCCTGTCCGAATCTCGTGGCTCTCACAACTGGGTCTTTGGCTCTACCCTCTGCAAACCAACTAAGTCGTCCGAACTCTGTTGCGTACTCATCAACCTAGCGGGTCCCCTGCTCAAGGGTCTGAAACTGGCGCTCCAAAGCCTCTCTAGCTACCGCCGGAAAAAACTTCTCTTTGAAGATTTCTACAAACTGATCCTAAGTCAATCCAGGTACTGCGAGCTGTCTAAACCAGGTACATGCTAGATCATGCATCTGCATGCCGGCTGCCTCCACCTTAAGGTCCTCTGGAAGCCTAGATAGTCACATCACCCTCTCCATATCCTCTAGCCACTCATCGGCGTAGAGTATACCCTCGATCCCAAAAAACTCTCTGGGTACCATCCTTTTGAAGTCTAGGATAGACCCCTCTCTCTGATGGTGGGTGGGAGTAGTCCGAGTATAAGTGGGAGAAGCATGAGTATGGATGGGAGGCGGAATAAAAGAAATAGGCTCAAGCTGAACAAAAGTTGTGGTAGTAGGGTGAACCAAAGCCTGGGTAGGAGGTCGAATATAGGATGGATGTGGAATGTATGACGGGGTCGATATGGTAGTCGGAGGTGGTAGAATATGGGATGTGGGCGGGGCAGTAGTCTTGGGAAGTGGATGTGGTGGTGGTAGGAATGGACTAACTAATCTCTCAATATCCTCCCACAATTTAGTGGTCTGCTCCTTCTGAGCATCCAATAGACTCTGGGTCTGGGCTCTCTAGGCCTCCAGTAGCCCGTGGACTAGCTCATGCATCTAGGTGCCCCCTTAGAACTGATGGAGTGTCATGAAGAAGCTCTCATGACGGGTGGTACGTGGGCATCGAAGCGCTCTGGGTCTACCATAGGTAGGGTAGATGATCCTCTCTCGGAATTGGCCACACTCGGAGTACGGGCCCGGGGATGAGGTTCCTTCCTTCCTTTGGCCATCTTTAGAGTTGTAGGAGAAGAACCATTAGTGACTCATTTGTGTACTGTGTGTGTTAGCAAGATATAAAAGACAGAAAAGTAAGCAATATGATAACGGTCCTATGCTGTGATGAGTTTCCTATTTCGCAGGCTCCCAATGGTACTCTAATCCTAAGCACCATTAGATCGACCTGCATGGGCCACCACACGTAGTGACCTCTGTCTTATACTATTTGGCATTATATTCTTTAGTAATTCTTGAATATGGAGCTCTGTATTCCGGATGCCCTGTGGCATGTTGTAGCAGCCAAGGGGATATCTAGCCTGGTTCAAAAGATGCGTAGCACGCTGATATGGAAGGATGTGAACTGCCAGTGCACTGACTGTAGTGCCCCGTCCCTACATCATGCCCCGTTCTCCGTCCACCGGGTGCACGAGAAAGGAACACTGTCGCTATCGATTCGGTCGGGACCGATAGGTCGGGATCGATCAAGTCGATCGAATGGGAATGGTTGAATTAAGATCCATTCTCTGTTATGGAATGGTTTCTTCGGAACCAAGTCCCATATTCAGCGGGTTGTACCTCAAGGATTGACTCCGCGGTTGAGTCGGGAGAGACCTCCCGTTGCTCTACTTTTTACGCTGCTTGCGTTGGTTTTGACTTTGTTTTCTGAATGCGTTTTCGTGAATGTTTTCGATGGTTTTCATGACTTGCATTTCGAACTCGCATTTTCTATCGAACTTCTTGAATAATGCAGTGTTCTAATCGGTTGCTTGTGCGATTTCAGGTAATCGTATAGGCGACATCTAGCACGACCAACAAGTTCTCTCGTCTGAAGTAAACTCAAGGTGAGTGGCTGACCCTTCCTTTCTCGACCCCTTCTTAGGTAAATCGATAATATTGTGCAAATGAAAGGACAAATACAAGGGCACGAACACGATAAAATGTGCAAGTTTTTAAAGAAAATGTAGGCTATGTCTTAATAACTAAAGATATGTCTTTGCACGGTCATGGACAACTTGTCGACAAGGTGAGCGTTTCTCCGCATGGCAACCCAGGGTCACGGGACCGTTGCGGCCGAAAAAGGAAACAAGTAATTAGCTGTGCTGGGCACGGGTTAGACGGAGAATTGCAGCGGGGCTCGCTACCCGCGCTGAAAGGACCCCGTCTAACAAAAGCTAGAGGAGTCCCCGATGGCTCTGGGAGCCAGTGACCAATCACACGAAATATTACACTTGGTATGAAAATGATAACAATTGACAGGGAAGAACATGGTAAGTTTTATAAGGCACGGCATAACCCGCCGTGGGTAAGTTCCAACGTACTTTACATTATGCTTGTCATATGCTTGTTTGAAATTCATTAGGATGGTTAGAAACATTCATACACTAAGTCATATAAACTCTTCAACCAAATGAGAGCTTAGAACCTAAATAGCCATGCACCAGTACAAAGTGTAATGTACTGATCCTCGCTCTCTACGCAGGTACCCCGAACCAAGAAGAGCGTGCCACTTAAAGCTCAAGGCGGCGCGAACACTTTTAAAGCCTCGTCCGCGTATTGAAGGCTTGTTTCTAAATCCTGTTGAAGACTCCGCACTCAGTACAAAAGAAGACAAATGGCGACTCGACTTTCTTCGATAGCAGGTAGAAAGTGTAATAGTTTTTGCTTGTAAAAAGGGATGTAATGTATGGAACGACTATCTCATCAGCGTTCGTTTTGTAAATCGAGTCATGTTGTAGCCCGTGCGGCAATGATTGTAATAGAGTCAATATAAATGAAGTTTTATTATCAATGAAAAGTCTACTTCTATTTCAAATGTGTCAATCAATTTCTCTGCGTACTCTAACTTGATGTTGTATTTCGGATAACCTTATGACTATGCCTTGTGCGATCGCAACTTAGGTTCGCACGGCATCACGCCCGGGGGACGACTATCGATTCTACGGAATCGGGGCGTGACATAATGGTTTCAAAGTATGGCTTTACATCCTTTGGCCGCGCGTCTAGAGTTTTAAACCTTTGACCTCGCATCGATGAGATAAGTTGTTCCATACAATGAGTCCGTAATAATTTGTGATTGATACGTTTGCCTTCGTATTGTAGAAGTGCCTGAACCCACGGCCGAACAAGAGCAGAGCGCTTCTAGCAGCTCCAGTAGTTCGCATCGTTCGCGGGCCGGACCTTCTAACAATACCATCGAAAGGAGATGGAGGCGCAGCGAAACCAGTCCGAGAACCGACATCAGCAGACAGAGGCACGACAGGCCCAGTTTGAAGCTCTCTTCGACGCACAAGCTAAGCTGCAACAAAAGCAACTAGATACTCTGCAGCAGATCGTCCAGACAATTGTGGCCATCAAAAATTTTGTGACTGCGCCTACTGTCACCGTGCCGACGGTCCAACCCATTGAAGTCGACACGGAGGAGCCCGAGCGTCAACCGACGGTGCCGAAAAAGTACAACTTTAAAGTGTCAGAATTCAAGAAAGCGTGCCGCACTTCCTTCAGCAGTACCGAGGGCCCTTCCATGGTAATCGACTGGTTGGAAGAGCTGGAAGATCACTTCAAGCTCCTCGACATTGAAGAATCCAAGCAAGTCGCCTGCGCACAACTTCAACTACGGTTGAACGCGCACGACTGGTAGGCCGTGCACAAGCGAGCGATCAGACGCAACAACAATACAACGCCGATCTTTTGGGCCATGTTCCGCAAAGCCTTTGAAGTCGAGTACCTTCCCTCCGCCGTTCGCCAAGAGAAGGAGAATGAATTCATGCAGTTGAGGCAAGGGAACCGGACAGTGGAACAGTATGTCGCATAATTCAATAAGTTGTCCAAATTTGCTGGTACGTTCCTTCCTACAGAGGAGTGCCGTATGCGACGGTTCGAAGTGGGTCTACGACGCTCTATCGGTGCGCATGTCGGGGTCCCGGAGTACAAGACCACGGGCAATGCTCTGAATCATGCTCTCCGCCTTGAGAGCCAGTATCCTCCTATTGCTACAGACTTTGTGCACAACTCCAATCACAAACGTCCTAGCCATACGGGAGACAACAACTACGCGTCAAAGCGTCTAAATAACGGCGGCTATAAGGGTCAGAAAATGATACCTCAGTGCACTAATTGTGGGCGAGTTGGACACCATGCCAGCCAGTACTTCTCCTGCAATATAGAATATTTCGCTTATGGACAGAACGGTCACAGGGCTCAAAAATGCCCAAGCTTTCGACAGACTCTTAATGTTCCACCACAACAAAACCGTCAAGAGAATCGAGGACAGGCTCCCCGACCTGCTCAGTCCACTCAACCCAATAACCAAGACCGACGTCCTAATGCTCAAGGGCGCATCTTCGCCCTGACTCGAGACGAGACGTTCGCTTCGAACACTGTTGTGACAGGTATATTGAATTTCAATAATGTACCTGTTCGTGTGTTATTTGATTCAGGCGCTTCGCATACTTTCATATCGATGGACGTCACTGCCGAGCACAAATTTCCTATAATGTCGTTAGACCTCGATCTTAGCGTAAGTATGCCTTTGGACGTGCCACTACTCACAAATTTAGCCTGCGGGGGAGGAACCATATGTATTGGGGGTCAAAAGATCGGTCTTGATGTAATAGTTCCAGATATGAAGGACTTCGACATCATACTGGGTATTGATTGGCTCGGTCCTTGCAACGCTACTATCGACTGCGCAGGAAAGAAGGTCACCTTCCGCATACCTAGAGTGCCCGAATTCTGCTATTCGTTTGGGGAAGCATCGCCAACCTGTATGTTGATCTCGGCAATTTTGGCTCGAAAGCTGCTGCATTCTGGATGCGAAGGCTACTTGGCGTCCGTTCGTGACATAAAATAGGATGGTACAAACGCGGGTCAGAGCGACATTGTGGCAGAATTCCCAGACGTGTTTTCGGACGAGCTACCCGGCATGCCGCCCGATCGAGAGATAGAGTTCACCATCGACACATTTCCTTACACCCGACCGATCTCGAAAGCTCCGTACAGAATGGCCCCTGCAGAATTGAAAGAACTGAAGGTACAACTACAGGAATTACTCGACATAGGGTTTATCTGTCCGAGTGTCTCGCCGTGGGGTGCGCCCGTACTATTTGTGAAAAAGAAAGATGGATCGATGCGGCTCTGCATCAACTATCGAAAATTGAATGTGGCCACCGTCCGGAACAAATACCCCATGCTCCGCATCGACGACTTGTTTGACCAGCTCCAAGGTGCAACAGTGTTTTCTAAGATTGATCTGCGATCGAGTTATCACCAACTCAAAGTCAAGCCAGATGACGTGCCGAAGTCTGCCTTCCGCACTCGTTATGGCCACTACGAGTTCTTGGTAATACCAATCGGTCTGACAAAAACCCTGTCGTCTTCATGGATCCAATGAATCGGGTGTTCCGTCCGTTCATTGACAAATTCGTAGTAGTTTTCATCGACGACATCCTCGTCTACTCGATGGATCGAGCGCAACATGCAGAGCACCTGCGGACGGTACTCCAAACCCTTCGAGAGAACCAGTTGTATGCAAAGATGAGCAAGTACGAATTCTGGCTGAATATTGTCTCATTCCTTGGGCACATCATCTCCGTCGCGGGCATCGCAGTCGATCCGAAGAAAGTTGAGGCAGTTGCTGATTGGAAACGGCCCGCATCTTTTAGCAAAATTCGAAGCTTCCTAGGCTTGGCGGGATACTATCGACGCTTTGTGAAGGACTTCACGAAGATTGCATCGCAGTTGACTCGCCTCACCCAAAAAGGAGTTGCATTCGAGTGGTCGGACAACTGTGAAGCTTCCTTCCAAGAGCTCAAACAACGGCTCATTTCGGCCCCGATACTTGTACTTCCTGAAGGGACGGAGGGATTTCAAATCTTCAGTGATGCTTCTGGCCAGGGCTTGGGGTGTGTGCTCATGCAGCGGGATAATGTGATATCTTTTGCTTTCCAACAGTTGAAGCCGCACAAGAAGAACTACCCCACGCACTGAAGAACAGATGGCAACTCTAGTGGGGGGTGAATAGAGTTTATAACAATAATATCCAATTAAAAATTAAACTCTTTCACAAACAGAAAGTAATCAGAGTAAATGCGAAAATAATAAGAAGCGAGAAAGCATACGCAAACACAGCCGATTTTTAACCTGGTTTCCCTCGTGGAGGACTAGTCCAGGCCTGAGAACTCTAGTTCAGGATTAAATCCACTATTTGTGAAATAGTAGTTACATCCCGTGCCTTTTCTTCAGAAGAGCACGTCAACTTCTTACAGAGATCGCAGTGGCGATGCTTAGAATTTTCCAAGCGACTTCTTGAACTCTTGTACAAACTCCTAACTGAAAAGTACTGAGCACTTTGAGGCTTAGAAAGCTTGTGGCTAGTAGATGAGAAGGGTATAGCTTATATGAGGCTTTAGAGAAGAGAAGAGAAGATTGGATGAATGAAAATAAAAAAATTTATGGCCTATTTATAGGATACCATACAGGCAGAATTCGGCCAGAATTCTGGTTGGAATATTCAAAAATTTGGCCGTTGGACAACTTGCATCCAGCCAATCCTAAAAATTAGGGTCCTAATTTTTAGGAGGCAGAGTTTGGCCCGAACTCTGTGTGGAGGCAGAGTTCGGCCCGAACTCTGTCTCCAGAGCACAGAATAGGTCCAATAGGTAAATGGGCTTATTTGGATTTTTGTGGCGCTTTTGATTTGAGGTATGGGTATAGGTTAAGTCTTAGATGCTCAGCACAGCTCAGTTTACATAAGTCTAGACTCAATAAAATTATAAAATACAGACTCAAAAATATGATCCATTGCAGGTGCGAGCTGTCGTCTGGCTTGTACTGAATTCAGTCTTCATGTGTCGTATTGAATTATCACAAGTATCATATCGTCAATTTGATCAATATTTGGTTGACTGTGATTTTGTGTCAACAATCTCCCCCATATTGATAATTGACAAAATGATATTTGTATATTCAATATTCATACCTGGACACATTTAAGAGCTATTGCGTAGCTCCTCCGTAATCAGTGTCGAGCTAGCAATAGCTCCCCCGTAAATAATGCTTTGTTCCTGTTGTCCTGTTAAAACATTCTTTTCCCAAAGCACACATACATAATGCTAGAAAATATGATGATATGAATATAGCAAAACAAAATATTTCTTCCCCTTTTGGCATTTATCAAATAACCATAAGAGATAATAACTGGCAAGCACACCAAAAGATAATAGAAGAAACTGCATAAAAACTGATATAACTGTATAATGTCTCAAGAGTCACAAATAAGAAATAAGTCTAATACAACCAAAGTGCATAAAAGCAACTACATCAACTAAAATCCAAAATGCATAAAAACATAAACTACGATCCTCAGTAGCAGTAGCAAGTAGAAATCCATATCCATCATCGAGCTCGTGAAGGCCCAGCGTCGTCGGATGGATCAGTGAAGGAACGACGAGGGTCCACGAAGGCCGCATTCGGATCCAAGTAGCGGATAACCCAAGGGTCATCGATACGATATCCATCGCGAGCAGGGTCCCGCTCCATAGGAATAGGCATAGAAAGATGCCGGGACATGGAGTACCGAATGTCGTACAGTGAGTTGCTGATGGCACTCATCTGCAGTGTGGTACGATAGTCAAGCTGAGTCCAACGATCATCCTCTAAAGTGAATCGATCGCGGAGCATGGTCTGGAGTGACTCAAGAGTAGCAGGAGGAGGAGGCGCATCCTGTCCAAGAGAAGGTACGTCGGGCTCATCATCAGAGTGCTCAGACACAACAGGTGAGCCAATGGCTGCCTGAAGCCGCCGTGCCTTAGAGAGGAAGGCAGGGGCAGGTAGGAACTGGCACTCATCAAGAGGTACACGAAAAGTACGAAAGAGCATAGGAAGATAAAGAGCATAAACCAAGTATCTTGGTTTCTTCCTAGAATTAATCATCCAGTCCATCATGGTACGTGGAAGATTAAATGGAACATGAAAGTAGAGGTGATACAAAGCAGAGATTTCAAAGTATGTAACCTCATCGATCGATCCCGCTTTGGGCAGAATCGTGTTAAAGACAATCCGATGAAGTTCATAAAAGTAGGGATTAGGAAACTTGGCGAGAAGCTTGCGAGGACGTGTGTTAGGGGTACACAAGTCGTCCTTAAAGCTTTCGAGGGAGGACCCATCGGGAAACTGAAACTTGCGAGCTTCAACAAGTTTTTCCCATGAGTTTGGCTCCGGAAGTTCAAGGTGTTCGGCCAAGTCAAAATCATCAAAAGAGATATCAATGCCCGTAACCCGTAAAAATATATGTGTATCATCATGAGTTAGGTTGCAATAAAACATTTGTATGACATTGAGATATATAACCAAATTGGTAGTGACAAGTTCATAAAGACAAAGATCATGAAAAAGTGAATCAAATTGTGAAAAGATAGTAAAATTTATAGGATGACCCGCGTACACCGGACGTGATCGGAAATCACTAAACCACTCATTGGAAGCATCTAGTGACACAAATATCCGCTCATCATACGTGTTGGGGTCGAGTGGACGAGGTAGGTTGAACAACGAGTGAATAGGTTGTTGATTGTGTTGTTCAACGGGTGGTTCAACACGAGGAGGAGCATTCGAAGAGGACGCACCATCGGTTCGAAGTCTCTTCCCCCTATTGAACAACTTGGGAGCCATGAAATACTAAAGAAAGTTGAAAAAATTTAGATGGGGAGAAGTGTTGAAATATACCTCAATTTGATAATGAAAGATGAAGGAGAATGGTGAGAGAATCCTTCTCCTTGAGTTTTGAGAAGAAATATGCTCTAGAAAGGAAGAATGTCACGCCCCAGTACCGAAATACGGAGACGGACTAGGCCAGCTACTCCATATGAGGTACGTAACGTCATACGGCGATCGTGGCTGTCGAGAGACTAGGGGGTACATGCTACAATCAAGTCTCCTATGGTCCTACAGAGTTCTATGTCTCAATCAATCAAATCACATCAGCAATTAAATGAACATTAAAGATAAAGCAGTAAGGCGTCCCCGATGCTTCATCAAAATGGTCATGAGAGACTAGCTTTATAATGTAGCTATCTCAGAGAGTCAGAAGTACAAAATTATATACAGCTGCAGTCTGTTTAATTACAATTAAGTACTGACACAAAATATCGGGTAATCCGGCTAATAGGTGCCGGTGGCTAAACGCCGCAAAAGTATAAGCAGGAGTGGTGGAGAAGAAACCCACTCGAGTCCCCGAACTGCCATGTTCCTAGTATGCACCATGGATGTCATGGAGGAAGATCGTATCCTCCGGCTCTGCTACGAGATCTGGCCAAACAAAACCAGCGGGGTCAGCCCCGAATAGCAAGTACCGCCAAAGGGGCACAAGAGTTAAGATTAAAAACCCAGTTAATAGAATGATTGATAATAGTAATACTTATGCTACTATTATAGAGTAGTGCAACATCTTCGAACCCATATGGCACCCTTACAACCAAACAAGAACAAAAGGTGCCGCATGGAGTCGAGACGTGTCGTACTCTATAACTTTCACATAAGTTACACAGTATAAACAAGAAAATCTCCTGATCATGACTTTGGTCGATAGCCTATCACAGCACAATATCCAACCCAACAATCAAACAAGAACATGGGTTGGGTCTTGTACCATGATAGACCATGTTCCTCAGTCATTCACAGAAGTAACACTTCACAACCATAATAAGTCTTCCGTTCATAGCTTCGGTCCACAGCCGGTCATAGTACGATAACCAACCCAACAATCAAACAAGAACATGGGTTAGATCACGTACCATGACAGTCTGCTTCCCTCAGTTATTCACGGAAGGTAATAGGATACAAGCAAGTCGTTTTTACGGCCAATCAAGTCTACGAGTTTCTAGTGGGACGAGGTTATCCTCGCATCATGTTATTTAGAAAATCCTCAGATCGTATCTTTCCAGCAAGGCTAGCCAACCCAGGGGTTCGCGTAGACAGGTATGATTGAGCACAGGTCCCTCGTAAGGCCACCTTGCTAAAACATATAATATATAGCAGAAATTAATCGGATACAATCATCCACTCATTGCAGATGACACAGTATCCGTGGAGACCAGCCGACGCGTCGAGACAATATCTCATGACGGCTGGTGTAACACGATCTCGGGATTTTGCCCTCCCCATACATCTAGTATGTTTAGTTGCCTAATTTAACCCTAGGTAAAATCTTGGACTCACATGCTGTGGCCTACATGATTATCCTCCTAAAGTCGTACTTTAGTACGA
This sequence comes from Iris pallida, assembly GCA_029216955.1. Classification (NCBI taxonomy): domain Eukaryota; kingdom Viridiplantae; phylum Streptophyta; class Magnoliopsida; order Asparagales; family Iridaceae; genus Iris; species Iris pallida. Next base: position 17,528,913 of record JANAVB010011399.1, read on the forward strand.
GTACCCCAAGGAGGATCCATGTCAATCAATATGTCAACATGTGCTACCCTCCTTAGTGTAATGCATCATTGCAAATACGCCACGTGGAGTTACGAGTTATTTGTCGAGTATGAACAAGAACTGGGACATTCAGGTACAGGTATCGGGTAGGAACACTTTATTCTCCGGGGTCACATTAGTGCTCATATCATGCTCGGGACAAAAGGCGTACGCACAAAAGCACAAAAAGCGTACGCTGGCTCACTCAAGACAGCGTACGTAAAAAGTCACGCAGGCTCACTCAAGGCAGCGTACGTGAAAAGTCACGCAGGCTTACTCAAGGCAGCGTACGTGAAAAGTCACGCAGGCTTATTCAAGGCAGCGTACGTGAAAAGTCACGCAGGCTCAAGGGGAGAGCTGCGTGAAAAGTCACGCAGGCTCAGGAGGAGAGCTGTGTGAAAAGTCACGCAGGCTCAGGAGGAGAGCTGCGTGAAAAGTCACGCAGGCTCAGGAGGAGAGCTGCGTGAAAAAGAACTAGGGTTAGGGTTTGGAGAAAAATAGTTTGAAGAAGTTTAGAAGGTGGCAATGGAGGAGAGAGAAGAGGGGAACCCTATTTTTAGTGTAAGGGTTCGAATGGTCGGAGCAAATGTGGACCATTGGATCATATTTTGATCAGCGGCTGAGGCTGCTTCCGGTTCTGGAACAGCCAGACCGAATTCGGCCGGAACTCTGGGTAAGACAGAGTTCGGCCCGAATTCTGGTTTCTGTAACCAGAACAGAAATTAGGTTGAAAAGAAGTTTGATCAAGTAGGAGAGACCAAGTAGAAAATGATAATAAGTAGAAGCATATACAAAAAATGAGAAAATCAAGTAGTGAATATAAAAAAAAGTTAACGCTGAATCAAAGTGAAGTTTGAAAATTTGAATTTTAGCAGGTGATAAATAAAAGTAAACCATATAATAAATAAGGAATTATGCCATAATTCAATATTTTGAAGCTGCCATGGGGTAGCTGTAGGGGCCGAATCCCAGCTAGCGGTAGTCCTGAGGACTAGTGCACCGTGTCGCTTAGGTTTTTACGCCTTGTTGTCAGAAGGACCCTTTCGGATTGTACCCATAGCAATTTTATCATAGAGAATCAAGACATACTCGATATTTACGCAGGTTACTTTAATGAATAACAGCTTCATCCAAAATTTCAAGTTCACGACAAAGAAAGTTAAAACGCTCTTCGGATAGTGGTTTGGTAAAGAAATCTGCTAGCTGATGATCAGTGTCAATAAATTCTAAGTTAATAGTGCTATTTTGCTGGTGATCACGTAAAAAGTGGTGACGAATTTCAATGTTCTTCGTGCGTGAGTGATATATGGGGTTCTTAGTGAGATTTATAGCACTAGTGTTGTCACAAAATATAGGAATGTGCATAAAGGATAAGTTATAGTCTTCAAGGGTTTGCTTCATCCATAGAATTTGTGCACAACAACGACCAGCTGCGATATATTCAGCTTCTGTTGTGGATAGTGCGACAGAATTCTGCTTCTTGCTAAACCAAGAGACTAGAGCCTTTCCTAATAAATGACACGTGCCGTTCGTACGTTTACGGTCGACCTTGCATCCGGCGAAATCAGCATCATAGTAATCAATAAGGTCAAATGATATTGATTTAGGATACCATAGGCCCACTATAACCGTACCCTTAAGGTATCGAAAGATACGCTTAACAGCAGACATATGTGATTCCTTAAGATTAGCTTGATATCTAGCACACAGGCAAATGCTAAACATAATATCAGGGCGACTAGCAGTTAAATAAAGTAGACTTCCTATCATACCTCGATACTTACGTTGATCCACAGGTTTGCCGCTTTCATCTGGTTCTAGTTTAGTTGTAGTAGCCATTGGAGTGCTGATTGGTTTGACGTTGTCAAGGTCGAATTTCTTCAGCATGTCCTTTGTATACTTTGACTGACAGATGAAAGTTTCATTTGATGTTTGTTTGACTTACAGTCCAAGAAAGTAATTGAGCTCCCCTATCATGCTCATCTTAAACTCGGTCTGCATACACTTAGCAAAATCTTGACAGAGAGTTTCATCAGTAGAACCAAATATAATATCATCAACGTAGATTTGCACTAAGAGAATAGTATCTTTGAAAGATTTTACGAAAAGTGTAGTGTCAATTTTCCCTTTTAAAAAACCTTTTTCAAGCAAGAAGTTGCTTAGCCGTTCATACCAAGCTCTAGGGGCTTGTTTGAGGCCATATAGCGCTTTCTTGAGCTTGAAAACATGGTCGGGAAATTTATGATTTTCAAAACCAGGGGTTATTTTACATAAACTTCCTCCTTAATAAATCCATTCAAGAAAGTACTTTTAACATCCATTTGAAATAATTTAAAATTTTGAAAGTTAGCAAATACGCAAAGCATCCGAATGGATTCCAGTCTTGCAACAGGAGCATACGTCTCATCGTAGTCGATACCTTCCTCTTGGTTGTATCCTTGAGCTACTAGGCGAGCTTTGTTGCGTGTAACTGAGCCATCTTCATTTACTTTGTTTCTAAAAACCCATTTAGTACCAATAATCGAATGATTTGCCGGCCTAGGAACGAGTTCCCATACTTGGCTCCTCTCGAATTGGTTGAGTTCCTCTTGCATGGTAGAAATCCAAAATTCATCATTAAAAGCTTCTAAAATGTTTTTCGGCTCAATTTGTGAAATGAAGGCAGTGCTAGCAATGGAGTCTCTTAATGATGATCGAGTACTTACTCCGCATGAAACCTCACCTATTACCAAATTTTCTGGATGTGACGGCTTGAAAGAGAATTTTTTTGGCATGCCCTCCAGAGAATTGGTTTCGGTGGTGGTATTCATTAGAGTAGAAGTTGATGGCTCAACATCATCATCAAGAGTAGCTGCTGCACTGTTATCCTCATCAAAAGTCATATTGGTAGACTCTTCCACAATTAATGAGCGTTTGTTAAATACTCTATATCCCTTGCTCTTGGCAGCATAGCCAAGGAAAATACCATCGTCAGCTTTAGCATCAAATTTGCCTAAGTTGTCTTTGGTATTAAGGATAAAACATCTACAACCAAAAACTCTAAAATAAAAAATATTTGGGGCTCTTTCAAACCAAAGCTCATAGGGTGTTTTCTTCGTAATAGGATGAATAAGCACCCTATTTAAAATATGGCACGCTGTACTGACAGCTTCAGCCCAAAAATATTTCGGAAGTAAAAACTTATTCAACATGACTCTAGCCATATCGCCAAGAGTCCTATTCTTCCGCTCCACAACACCATTTTGTTGAGGAGTTCTTGGACAAGAAAACTCATGATCAAAACCATTAAAATCACAAAATTTTTCAAAATCAGTATTTTCGAATTCGCCTCCATGATCACTTCGGATTCGAGTAATCATGTAACCTTTTTCGTTTTGAACTTTCTTAACAAAAATTCTGAAAACTGAAATAGCATCACTTTTATTTGTAAGAAAGAAAACTCAAGTAAATCTAGAAAAGTCATCGACTATAACAAAAGCGTAGAGTTTTTCACCAAGACTGGCTAATCTACTAGGACCAAATAAATCCATATGAAGTAATTGTAGGCGTCTAGTAGTACTTACAGTGTTTATGGAATGAAATAAAGACTTGGCTGCCTTATTCAACTCACATTCGGCACATACCGTGTCCTTTTTGAATGTGATGTCGGGCAAGCCTCTAACTAGCTTCTTAGTCGATAGCCTGGATATATTATCCATGTTGGCATGACCAAGCCGCTGTGCCACAGTAATTTCTCATCCTTGTGAGCATATAGGCATCTATCTGCATTGTTAGTATCTCTAAAAAGATAGAAAATATAAATATTGTCCTCTCTTATCCCTTCAAAAGCGATGTCTCCTGTTGACCTATCATAAATGTAGCATTTATTTTGCCCAAAGTTAATATCATATCCATGATCAGCAAGATGACTAATGCTGAGCAGGTTATGCTTTAACTCGGTCACTAGGCAGACACCCTTTATTATGGGAGAAGGAGGATTACCAATAGTACTATTACCTATAATATACCCTTTTAGGTTGTTGTCGAAGGATACATATCCTTCTCTCTTCATCGATAGTGATAGAAAAAGATTTATGTCTCCTGTCATATGCCTCGAGCATCCACTATCGAGAATCCACTTACTCTTAGTTGAGGAGGGAAGGTCCACCTACATCAAGAGTAAATATGACCTTTGGTACCCAAGTTCTTGAGGGTCCTGAAAAGTTAGTTTTTGGCAACCATGCATATATATTCCTATCTACTAATCTCCTAACTCTACATTGTGGTGAGATGTGTCCATGTAATCCATAATAAGTACACATAGCATTCCCATTTATGTTAGGAGCATATTGATGTTGTCTATATGTAGCATGGTAAGAGTGGTGTGGAGTAGCATGATGATGATGTCTATAAGTAGCATGGTAAGAGTGGTGTGGAGAAGCATGATGATGACTATATGTGGCATTAGGATGATGAGTATATCTATGTGCAGTATGGTGGTAATTTTGTTTATGTGCAACATAGTGATGATTATGTGTAGCATGTTGATTATGTGTCATATTGGAGTGAAAATTATTTCTACGTGCATGTGGTTTGTGTGCTTTATGAAAGTGGGTGTACATAAAAGCATGATTGCATGCTGCAGGTGGATGACGTGTTTGACTAGTATGAGTAGTATTGTGCTTTGTGTGTGTCTCATGTGATTGGGTTTGAGGTTGAGCAACCTGTTTTTCCAATCTAATCTCTAATTTCTTAGAGATAGCCTGCAGTTCATTAACCTTAGCATTCAAACCATATATTTTAGTAATAGAAATCTTGTGTCTATTCTTTTCTTCAGCAAGCTCCGTGTTGAGTGCTGTGATTTCTTGTGTTTATTTTTTAATACGTGCTTCGGCATCATGTAGGCTTAATTTAAGCTTAGACACCTCATTTGTGGCTTCCGTAGGTGAAGTGTATTTAATATTATCAAGCAATAAAGAGAGTCTTTGAATTTCGACTTCATGACTTTTGATCTTTTCCTTGGCATGTTTATATTTACCAATGACTTTCTTGTGGTCATCGAGTAAATCATTGAATGCATCGCCAAGTTCATCAAAAGTAAAATCATCAAGAGTTTTGCTTGTTACCTTGTCGGACGTTGCCATTAGGCATACGTTTGCAGTGTCTTGAGGAGAGTCCTTTTCTTCCTCGGAGTCACTAGCTTCGCTTTCATGCCAAATGCTTGTGTTGGCATATTTCTTTGAGGAGGCCTTCTTGTATGGTTTCTCATAACGGTTGCTCTTCTTTAAGAATGGACAGTCTTTTCGGACGTGTCCAGTCTTCTTGTAACCGTAGCATGTTGGCTCTTCTTCGTCATCTTCTTGTGGTTCCTTCTTTCTTCAATTGAAGTGAAGGAATTTCTTGAAGTTGCAGACAAGGAGAGCTTGATCATCACCTTCCGAGTTGTCGTCATCTGTCTCTTCGGGGTCAGCCCTTCGTCGGTGAGCTTTGAGGGCGATCTCCTTAGCCTTAGGAGCAGGCTCTTAGAAGTCTTTGAGGTCAAGCTCATGAGTCATCAGCTTTTCCATCAAAGTCTCCACGGACATAGTTGTGAGATCATTTCCTTCTATGATGGCTGTCACCTTAGGGTTCCAAAGCTTTGGTAGCCCCCTAAGTAGCTTACGAATCTTCTCGTAATTTGTATATTATTTGCCGAGTGAAGACAAGGGGTTGATGATGTCGAGGAATCTTGTGAACATTTGTGTGATCATCTCATTTGGCTTCATCTTGAAAGCCTCATATTCTTGAGTGAGACGACTTATCTTCGATTCCTTGACTTGGGTGGTTCCTTCATGCGTCACTTCTAGAAGTCTCCATACTTTGTGAGAGGTAGTGCATGTTGAGACCCTGTTAAACTCATTCCTGTCTATAGCACAAAATAAGGCATTAATAGCTCTTGCGTCTAGACTTGCCTATTTTTTCTCCTCGTCAGAATATTTGTCATGTGGTTTTTCAACGAGATCACCATTGACAACTATCCTGGCGAGCTTTTTTGTAACCATCAGTGACGATGGTCCACAGGTCGAAGTCTAGCGACTTAAGTTAAAAGCTCATCCTTGTTTTCCAATAGGTGTAGTTAGTTCCATCAAATAGGGGAGGCCTATGAGTGGACTGCCCTTCACCGTGATTGGAAATCATGGATTGTGTGGTTGCCATGGATCAGCTCTAGGATGTTAGTCCTTGTTGAGAGAACCTGGCTCTGATACCAATTGAAGAACAGATGGCAACTCTAGAGGGGGGTGAATAGAGTTTACAACAATAATATCCAATTAAAAATTAAACTCTTTCACAAACAGAAAGTAATCAGAGTAAATACGAAAATAATAAGGAGCGAGAAAGCATACGCAAACACAACCAATTTTTAACCTAGTTTTCCACGTGGAGGACTAGTCCAGGCATGAGAACTCTAGCTCAGGATTAAATCCACTATTTGTGAAATAGTAGTTACATCCCGTGCCTTTTCTTCAGAAGAGTACGTCAACTTCTTACAGAGATCGCAGTGGCGATGCTTGGAATTTTCCAAGCGACGTCTTGAACTCTTGCACAAACTTCTAACTGAAAAGTACTGAGCACTTTGAGGCTTAGGAAGCTTGTGGCTAGTAGATGAGAAGGGTATGGCTTATATGAGGCTTTAGAGAGAAGAGAAGAGAAAATTGAATGAATGAAAATGAAAGAATTCATGGCCTATCTATAGGATACCATACAGAAAGAATTCGGCCAGAATTCTGGTTGGAATATTAAAAAATTTGGCCGTTGGACAACTTGCATCCAGTCAACCCTAAAAATTAGGGTCCTAATTTTTAGGAGGCAGAGTTCGGCCCGAACTCTGTGTGGAGGCAGAGTTCGGCCCGAACTCTATCTCCAGAGCACAGAATAAGTCCAATAGGTAAATGGGCTTATTTGGATTTTTGTGGAGCTTTTGATTTGAGGTATGGGTATAGGTTAAGTCTCAGATGCTCAGCAAAGCTCAGTTTACATAAGTCTAGATTCAATAAAATTGTAAAATATAGACTCAAAAATATGATGCATTGTAGGTGCGAGCTGTCGTCTGGCTTGTACTGAATTTAATCTTCATGTGTCGTATTGAATTATCACAAGTATCATATCGTCAATTTGATCAATATTTGGTTGACTGTGATTTTGTGTCAACACGTACGACCTAGAACTAGCGACAATTGTGTTCGCGTTGAAGCTGTGGCGTCACTATCTCTATGGCGTGGTGTGCATGATTTATATAGACCACAAAAGCCTCAAGTATCTCTTCACCCAGAAAGAACTGAATTTGCGGCAGAGGCGATGGCTCGAACTGATCAAAGACTACGACTTATCAATCGACTACACGCCGGGCAAAGAAAATGTTGTAGTGGATGCGCTGAGCCGGTAGTACTTAGCTTCGTTATGCATCAACGATTGACTGCTGTGTGACTTGGAAGGAATGGGCATTGAACTCCGAGTTCGTTTCAGAGACATGAAACTGTCACAACTGCGGCTGGAACCGAGCCTACTGGAGAGAATCAAGTCTGCTCAGAAGGACGACCCATACCTGGAGAAGATACGGAAGCTGATATCGACAGGGAAAGCGTCTGACTTTGCAGAGGATGAGTCGGGAGTGTTGCGAGTGAAGGGTCGGCTATGCGTTCCGGATGACGCAGAACTTAGAAAGGAGATAATGTCGGAGGCACATTACGTAAAATATTTTTTGCATCCTGGTAGCACCAAGATGTATAAGGACCTCCGCGTTGTCTTTTGGTGGCACAGCATGAAGAGGGACGTAGCGCTCTTTGTGTCAAAGTGTATGGCCTGTCAGCAAGTCAAAGCCGAGCACCAGCGACCGGGCGGGGAGATGCATAACCTTGTCATTCCAGAGTGGAAATAGGATCATGTCACTATGGACTTCGTTATTGGCTTGCCAAGGATGCCACAGAAAAATGACGCCATCTGGGTCATCGTCGATCGACTAACCAAGTCAGCGCACTTCATAGCCATTAAAGTTACTTGGAGCGTCGACCGTCTTGCTCAGATATACCTTAATGAAATAGTTCGACTGCACGGGGTCCCAGTATCTATCGTATCGGACGGGGATGGACGGTTCGTGGCACACTTCTGGAGTAGTCTTCATTCAGCGTTGGAAACCAAGTTAAAGTTTAGCTCAGCTTCTCATCCTCAGACTGACGGCCAAACAGAGCGGGTGAACCAGATTCTCGAAGCCATGTTACGACTCTGTGCGATCGACTTAAAATCAAATTAGGATGTTCATCTACCGTTGGCCGAGTTTGCATACAACAATAGCTATCAGTCCAGCATCCAAATGGCGCCGTATAAAGCTTTGTACGGCCGGAAGTACAGATCGCCCATTTGCTGGGATAAAGTCGGGGAACGACAGATACTTGGCCCGGAGCTGGTGGATCAGACCATACAGAAGGTCAAGTTAATACGGGAGAGATTGAAGATGGCATAAAGCCGACAGAAGAGCTATGCCGACACGCACCGATATCCCCTCGAGTTCTCAGAAGGTGACCATATATTCTTGAAAGTAATGCCCATGCGTGGAGTTTCCAGGTTCGGTGCGAAAGGGAAGTTAAGCCCAAGATTTGTTGGCCCGTTCGAAATATTGAAGCGAGTCATCCCGGTTGCTTACCAAATTGCTTTGCCGCCTGCATTGTCGGAGGTACACAATGTCTTCCACGTCTCACAATTGCGGAAGTACATGCACGATCCGAGTCATGTAGTAGATTTGGGTCAGCTAGATCTGAAGGCGGACTTGTCATATGTTGAAGAGCCTGTGTAAATCTTGTAGCGCAAGGATAAAACTTCTCCTCAACCGTGCTATTCCTTTCGTCCGCGTCCTCTGGAGAAACCATTCGGTCGAAGAGTCGACGTGGGAGCTTGAGTCAGAAATGAAAGAAAAATTTCCTTCGTTGTTCTTGTAGAGGTAGGTTCTATTCTTAAGTTTCGAGGACAAAACATTTTTTTAGTTGGTTATGGTGTAGTGCCCCGTCCCTACATCGTGCCCCGTTCTCCGTCCATGGGATGCACGAGAAAGGAACACTGTCGCTATCGATTCGGTCGGGACTGATAGGTCGGGATCGATCAAGTCGATCGAACGGGAACGGTTAAATTAAGATCCATTTTCCGTTATGGAATGGCTTCTTCGAAACCAAGTCCCATATTCAGCGGGTTGCGCCTCAAGGATTAACTTTGCGGCTGAGTCGGGAGAGATCTCCCGTTGCTCTGCTTTTCATGCCGCTTGCGTTGGTTTTGGCTTTGTTTTCTGAATGCGTTTTTGTGAATGTTTTCGATGGTTTTCAAGGCTTGCATTTCGAACTCGCATTTCCTATCGAATTTCTTGAATAATACAGTATTCTAATCGGTTGCTTGTGCGATTTCAGGTAATCGCATAGGCGGCGTCTAGCACGACCAACAAGTTCTTTCGCCTGAAGTAAACTCAAGGTGAGTGGCTGACCCTTCCCTTCTTAGGTAAATCGATAATGTTGTGCAAATGAAAGGACAAATGCAAGGGCACGAACACGATAAAATGTGCAAGTTTTTAAAGAAAATGTAGGCTATGTCTTAATAACTAAAAATATGTCTTTGCACGGTCACGGACAACTTGTCGACAAGGTGAGCGTTTTTCCGCACGGCAACCCAGGGCCACGGGACCGTTGCGGCCGAAAAAGGAAACAAGTAATTAGCTATGCTGGGCACGGGTTAGGTGGAGACTTGCAGCGGGGCTCTCTACTCGTGCTGAAAGGACCCCATCTAACAAAAGCTAGAGGAGTCCACGATGGCTCTGGGAGCCTGTAGCCCCACAATCTTGTTTTTATAAAAATTCAATAGGAAATTAAAAATCTATTGGAGTATATTTCTATTTTTTTAAGGGGATTATTTTTGACTTAGTTCTAAATTTTATTCCAAATGAATTGGGCCTGGCCCATGAGCCAAGCCTTTGAACTCATTCCTATCCTCACGAAATAGAACAAATTGCTATGCCCTTTCTTTGCAAATCAGGAAGAACTGCCTGATCGAGCTCCCATGTGCTCTAATAACCTCTCTTCCTTTTCAATTTCCCTCCAAATTGTTCCCTCTTTCGATTGCTGCCTTCTATATAAAGCAACCACTCTCCCTCTCTCCTGATCATCTCTTCTTCTTCCTCAGTTCCTCTGTACATGAATGGCGACAATAGCAAAAGCTTTCATGAGAGCAAGAAGACATTGAATTGGTCCTTTCCTCTTCTTCAGATCATCAACATGGCAGGTGAGCGTCGAAGATTCAGATCTAAGTTTTTGATTATTGAAAAATTTAGTGATTCCAATTTTCTTTGAAGATCAGTCGATCGATTCTTCATTTCTTGAGATTTTGCTGAACTCTGGAAATCTTCCTCAATCTAGTGATTGATCGAAGCATTGTGGATCGATCAAACGATTTCCTGTCTTCATCATCAACAATGGAGATGAGCTCTTACCAATTTTCGAAGTAGTAATCAACCTTCATTCAATCTTCGCAGAAGTGTAGATCGGTTCCTTCATTCGAACTCTTGTTGAACTTTTAGAATTCTTGTGAACCAGATCTGAGAACCTAACGAAGATTTGGGGATCTGAACAATCAGAGGTGGTCGGATCCATCCTTGGTAAGTGCGTAGGAAGTCCTTAAATTTTGACATTGTTGATTCCTATAATCTGAGAATCAGCTCTTTTGATTTTCTCTGTTTGTTTTCGATATGTCTCTGTTTTGTATCATGGGCATGGATTTCAGAGTGGTTGATTTATCTTGACACAGAACTCGTGTCCAAACCTGAGCAACTTCAACCCTCTGTTGAAATCAGTTTATCACAGGTATACTTCTCATCTTGTTATTTAGCTCTCGATTGAGTTGAGTTCTTGCATCAATAGCCTGGTTATTTCTGTTGTAGGTTAGCTCTATGAATAATTGTTTCCAATAGGTAATCATGTTAATTAATCTTTTAGATACTAGCTAATTGTTTTAATTTAGTTTTTGTTAGATTTATTAAGGAATGGAGTATCGGATTCAAGGCATTTTACAGATGTGTGCTTAGAGTTGTATGAATTCAATACCTGGCAGATTGTAGTTCGAGTATCAAGATTTCGTGTAAGGGCTGTCTTATAACAGGACCCACAGTAAGGATCATAGGAAAACCCTTATGGACTGTATTGGTATCATTAGTTAATTTTGCTCCTATATTTTCACCATGAAACCATGAATAAATGCAGTTGCATTACATTTTATTGCAGTCTATATTGATTCAGTTTCCTAGATCAATTTAGTTTTGGACCGTGTTTCTCCATATATTTTGCAATCAATGCTTGAGTCAACTAGATGAATCTAATTTCATATCTCAGTATTGGAACCCGAGTCTGTATCACTTTTAGTTGATGATGAAACTCATATCAATGTGTTACCTGAACCTGATACCTACATATATAACTTAGTTCATTTTATGGAACCTGGGAATGCCTATACCAATGATATTTCAGTATAAAATTTAGAATTATATGTATTGTCTTGAACCAAGGATTGCATATCTCAGGAAAACTGAGAGAAATCTCAGTAAACCTGAGAGTTATTTCATTGAGACCTAGGGAGTCAATCTCAGTGTAAAACTGGGAATTGCATATACAATACTGAAATATGGTTGAACCTGAGACCATAAATTCATATCTTGGTTCACATTCTCGAACTGGATTCACATATCAGTGATGTTACACTTAAGTAACTGGGCACCCTAATAAAATATAGACAAGGAGTTTAGCTTTGTGAATGAACTGATTTTGTATTTGTTTTCATCTGAACTAGAAACCCATATCACTGCTATTTTTTGCACTGTCCTGGCAGTTGAACCTGAGATTTCAACTCAGTGAAACCTGAGTGGTATTTCTGAGACTTCAACTCAGTAAACCTGAGATTTCAACTCATTGAAACCTGAGTGGTATTCCTGAGTGATACTCAGTAAACCTGAGTGATGTCTCAGTTGAACTGAGGCTTCTCATCACCACCCTAGGTTCAGTGAGAGATATCTCAGATTTAACCTGAGAGGAAACTTTCAGAGAAGACCCTGATTTATTGTAGACCTGAGAATAATTCTCAGTACACCTGAGAATGATTGCCCATTGAGAACTGAGAGGTAATCTCAGTGTATAACTAAGAACCTAAGTCTCATGAAGCTAATTTGAATCTGCAGTATTTGGCAAATAGAAGTCCACTTTAGTTCATAGCAGGCAAGTCCTTTCATCCTTAGTTTTTGGACAAAACACATATTGTGGTTCTCTAAGAAAACTAAGTTATATTTTGTCTAGAATCCTAATGTTCTCCTTGGGATATATATACTTTGTTGTTGACTATATAATTGGATTGTAATCTCTTATATGGCTACTTATGGTGAAATAGAGAAGTGTTTTGTAAATGGATTTTTGAGTAATGATAACTAAACAACCTAGAGTATTTTAGAAATGTATTTAAAATCATGATTAAAAGCACTTAATAAACTAACTGGAACGTACTCATAGCTTAACCAACTTGTATTTAAATTACCAGGAGGATATCCAGCTTCCTTGATTACCAGTACTTTCCCGAAACAAGTTAAGTACTTTTCTACGATTTTGTGCATTTACATTCTTGTACTCTTTCTTGTGACACGTCATCATGTACCCCTGTATTCCTGTACTCTTGTTCTCGTACTTGTTAGTGTCGGGTGGAGAAATACACTAGCCATGTGACCAATTCCGGTTACATATTCATGTGCCAAGCTTAGGCCTCGTATCGTGCATGCGGGCCCTAAGTTGTACCATATTTATGTACTCCTGTACATGTTCTCACCCCAGCCGGTCACATGGACTAGATGTATTTCGATATTGTGCACTTATCATGTCTGGTACTACAGGATTATAGTTTCATTCCTGTACATTACATTTCCTGTACTTTATATGTTCCTGTACTTTACATTCATGTACTATAGTTCCTATACTACTTTCCAGTACTTTCATGTTCATTCATGTATCTCATTTCATGTACCCTTGTACTCATTTCATATCATGTTCATGTTTTATTATCTAGAACTGTAATTTGCTCCGCTCCTGAATAGGATATATTGCAGGTGAGTTGGAGGCCCTGTGCGACACCTATTATGGACAGGATGTTGCTATTTTTGCTGAGCCAGCTGGAGCTGTGTTGGACCTAGAGGCTGCAGGAGCCTAGAGCTTAACTTAGCACTTTACAATTTTACCTTGTACTTGAGACTAGTAGACTCTATCTTTTATTTTGCTGGAATATAATAAATTATGAGACTTGTACTTTACATCTGATTTCTGGGATACGTTTATAGATGCTGTGATTTTTTACTTGTTCATGATTATCTGGTTAGGTTTCCCTTGACTGGCATAGCTTACTTCGTCGTGTCCAACGACGAAGGCTGGGCGTGTCCGACTCATGTCCGATTATTCGGGAGCGGGTCGTGATATGTTTTTAGTGGTAGCCTATGCAGGTCTATCCTAATAGTACCTAGGTATTAGAGTACTATTAGGAGACTTGATTTAAACTAGGAAAACTTGAACCACGACATAGGAAATCGGGTACATCGGGTACATATGGTTATTATATAAATATTTATATTTTTCTGGTAGGTTAGGTTTTTATCAATCACGAAGTTTCTTTTGTTACAAGATAGTCACTACGAGGAAGGCCGCGGATCAGCCCGGAGTTGCAGGCAGTTCGGAGCAGCCCGCACCAGACGTTCTGGCAGAGCAGCTTCCACCACCGCCTCCGATCTTTCTGCCGCTACCCTCGACGATGATGTTTGACGATGCTCAGGTGATGGCGATGTTCCAGCAGTTTATGGAGGCCCAGAATCACCAGGCTGCGCAGTTCAGGGAGGCTAAGAGTCAGCAGGCCATACAGTTCAGAGCGACTGTCATCGACGCACTCAGGACCAGAGAGCCGGCAGCACCAGCTCCAGCAACACCTCCAGCACCACGAGCACCGAGACCAGGGACGGCCAAGGTATACCAGAACCTCTGCCCGATGGACTTCTGGGGCAACGAGGGGATCATCTATACGGATGAGTGGCTGGAGAATGCGGAGAGGACCTTGAAGATGGCACAGATTCCGGAGAACCTGAAGGTGGAGGTGGCTAGCATGCGACTCTTCGACTTGGCCAGAGCTTGGTACTGGGAGGAGCCCCAGTTGATGGAGCCCCAGGTATCTTGGACAGATTTCAAAACTCTGTTCAAGGAAAAGTTTTTTTCCAGAGATGGAGCGGGATGAGCTGAGGATGCAGTTCGAGGCGCTGCAGCAGGGGACGATGACGGTCGTGAAGTACACTTCAGAGTTTACTAGACTCAGCAGGTTCGTGGAGAACCTAGTCAGAGCACCGGAGGACAGAGCTTGGAGATTCAAGAAGGGTCTCACCAGGGAGCTGCGGCACGCGGTGGCGATTAGTCAGGCGACGACTTATGCGAGCATCTTCAAGATTGCTCAGGCTGTAGAGAAGGAGGCAGACCCAAGGCTGAAGAGGGATCGGGACATCGGCACCAGCAGTTTCCAGGCACCAGCAAAGAAGGTCCAGACTCAGATTTAGGCGAGGCCACAGCAGCCGACACAGCAGCATCACCGTCCAGCCAGAGCTCCTGCACATCAGCATCAGAGACAGCAGCAGGCAGTTACTTGCACATTCTGTTACCGGCCGGGACACCGCTTCGACGAGTGCCGCAAGAGGCTCGGACTCTACTTATTTTACGGATCAGACGCACACCAGATGAGGGACTGCCCGCAAGCTACTGCTAGACTGACAGAAGGACCTAGAGGAGCTGGAGGACCACCACCTACACCACACAGAGCACTACCAGCTGCACCACAGAGAGGACCAACTTTACCCACTTAGCAGTAGCAGTTTGTACAGCGTCAGCAGAGGGGAGGACCACAGCAGGGACGTGCTTACGTCATGACTGCAGTTGAGGAGGACGAGGCAGTACCAGATGTGATCAAAGGTTCTATACTTTTACATTCTTTTCCTGCCATTGTATTGTTTGACTCTGGAGCCACCCATAGCTTCGTATCATATGAGTTTCTGCATAGATACGGCTTCACACCCAAGCCCACTAGGAGGAACTGTCGAATTATGACAGGAGGAGGGATAGTGCCAGTAAGTGAGATGGTGGATTGCCCTATCACTATTGCTGGGAGGGAGATTAGGGCTCGACTTCTGGTGATGCCATTGCCCGGATTTGATATAGTCCTCGGCATCGACTGGATGAGCGAGCAGTTTGCCGTAATAGACTGCCATAAGGGGAAGGTGATTTTCAGCCCGCCAGGAGTTCCACCATTCGAGATCAGCCGACGAGTTACAGAGAGGCCAGAGGGAGTCTACTTCGGAGCAGTTGTCGAAGACCAGGAGTTGCCGCATCCACTTATCGCGGAGTTTCTTGACGTCTTCCCCTAGGAGCTGCCAGGATTCCCGCCAGATCGAGACGTGGAGTTCAGCATCGATCTATTGCCCGGATCAGCACTGAAGTCCCAGCATTGTTACAAGATCAACTCGAAGGAAGCTGCAGAGTTGAAGGCTCAGATTGATAAGTTAGAGGGCAAGGGTTTTATTCGGTCCAGTGCTTCACCCTGGGGAGCACCGGTACTCTTCGTGCCCAAGAAGGATGGGACAGTGAGGATGTGTATTGATTACTGTGCACTCAATAACATCACCATCAAGAATAGATACCCTTTGCCGCGGATTGATGAGCTGTTTGACCAGCTTAGTGGAGCGAAGGTCTTTTCCAAGATTGACCTTCGGTCGGGATATCATCAGATGAAGGTACGGGAGTAGGATATTCCGAAGACAGCTTTCAACACCCGATATGGCCAGTATGAGTTCCTAGTGATGCCGTTCGGACTCACCAATGCCCCAGCAGTGTTTATGAACTTGATGAATAAAGTTTTTCACAAGTATTTGGACAAGTTTGTCATAGTCTTCATTGACGACATTCTGATATATTCGAAGATCGAGAAGGAGCATGTGGAGCACCTGCGGATTATGTTGGAAATTCTGCGAAAGAAGAAGCTGTATGGGAAACTCTCGAAGTGTGAGTTTTTCTTGGACAAGGTAGAGTTCCTAGGGCATGTGGTGACTGGAGAAGGGATTTCAGTGGATCCCAAGAAGATTGAAGCAGTGGAAGCATGGGCACCTCCCAAGTCAGTAGCAGAGATTCGTAGTTTCCTGGGTCTAGCAGGTTAATACAGGAAGTTTATGAAAGATTTTTCCAAGATCGCAGAGCCTATGACGAAGCTTACGAGGAAGGACGAAGAGTTCATCTAGAGCGACGCCTGCCAGTCAGCATTTGAAGAATTGAAGAGAAGACTCACTACAGCGCCAGTTCTAGCTTTGCCATCTGGATCGAGAGGATTCGTCATCTACAGCGATACTTCAGGGAAAGGCTTGGGATGTGTGCTTGAGCAGAACAAGAGGGTCATAGCTTATGCTTCTAGACAGTTGAGGCCTCATGAGAAGAATTATCCCACACATGACTTGGAGCTTGCAGCAGTCATATTTGCTTTGAAACTGTGGAAGCACTATTTGTATGGAGAGAGAGTGGACATCTTTACGGACCACAAAAGCCTGAAGTATATTTTCACTCAGAAGGAGCTGAATATGAGGCAGCACAGATGGCTGGAACTCATAAAGGATTTCGACATCAGTCTGCAGCACCACCCTGGAAAGGCGAATGTGGTAGCAGATGCTCTCAGTCGATATCCTGTTGCTATGTATCTCACTATGGATCGACATCTTCTGGAGGATCTTGAGAGCCTTAGGATTGAGATTGTTCTTCAGGGAGCTGGAGGGCAGCTGATGCACATGCAGATACAGTCAGGACTGTTAGAGAAGATCAAGGAGGCCCAGTTTTTTGATGAGGGACTCCGATGTCTCAGAGTCCAGGCAGAGTCAGGTTGCTCGACGATTTTACTATTGCAGAGGATGGATCCCTGAGGCACGGGAACCAGTTGTGTGTGCCCAAGGATCTGCGGAAGGAAGTGATGCAGGAAGCCCACCAGTCACAGTATTCTATTCATCCTGGGTCTACCAAGATGTACAAGGATCTGCGAGAGTATGTGTGGTGGTATGGGATGAAGAGAGAGGTGGCCAGATTTGTTTCCAGATGCCTTGTGTGCCGGCAAGTCAAGGCGGAGCGCCAGAGACCAGCAGGATTACTCCAGCCCTTACCTATTCCGGAATAGAAGTGGGAGCATATCACTATGGACTTCGTCTCTGGATTATCGTGTACTCCCAGTGGCAAGGATGTTATTTGGGTGATCGTGGACAGACTGACGAAGTTTGCTCATTTCATTCCGTTCAAGGTTGGACTGTCGACCGAGAAGCTTGCAGACCTCTACATGCGTCAGATCGTGAGGATTCACGAGGTGCCGATGAGCATCATTTTCGACAGAGACATCCGCTTCACATCACGCATCTAGAGGAGTCTACAGCTGAGCCTGGGATCACAGTTGAAGTTCAGCACCGTCTATCATCCACAGACGGACGGGCAGTCCGAGAGGACCATTTAGACGCTAGAAAACATGCTACGAGTTTGCGCACTCGACTTCGGCGGTTCGTGGGAGGATCATTTGTATCTAGTGGAGTTTGCCAATAACAACAGTTATCAGGCTAGCATCGAGATGACCCCGTTCGAGGTGCTGTATGGGCGGAGATGCCGCACGCCTTTATCTTGGGACGACATTGGCGAGAGAGCTTTGCTTGGGCCAGAGATGGTGGTAGACTCAGCTGAGAAAGTCAGACTGATCATGGAGCATCTCAGAGTTGCACAGGATCGGCAGAAGCACTGGGCGGACAGCAGCAGACGACCACTTGAGTTCGCGGTTGGAGATAGGGTGTTCCTGAAGATCTCGTCGACTAGGGGCGTCATCAGATTTTGCAGAGGCGGGAAGCTCAGTCCGAGATTCATCGGGCCTTTCGTCGTGACGGCACAGATTGGCGAGGTGGCATATCGACTAGCGCTTCCTGCTAGCTTGGAGGGAGTACACGATGTTTTCCATGTGTCTCAGCTTCGACGCTACATTCCGGACCCGAACCATGTGGTGGACTTCTCAGAGCTAGAGGTGGGTCCGAGTTTGACCTACGAGGAGCAGCCAGTGAAGATCCTTGACAGGAGAGAGAAGCAGCTGCGGAATCATACTATTCCACTTGTCCGCGTCATGTAGAGACACCACTCTCCGGGAGAGTCCACGTGGGTGCGCAAAGACAAAATACGAGAGCGCTATCCTAGTTTATTTTCTTGATTGTACTTTATGTTTCAGGGAATTTCCACTTTAATAAATAAATTGTATTTGGTGTGAAATTTTTTTTTGGTTTAAGAAACATGTTGTCCTTCCTTGAAATTTTGGGGACGAAATTTTTGAAAGGGGAAGATTTGTAGCCCCACAATCTTGTTTTTATAAAAATTCAATAGGAAATTAAAAGTCTATTGGAGTATATTTTCATTTTCTTTAAGGGGATTATTTTTGACTTAGTTCTAAATTTTATTCCAAATGAATTGGGCCTGGCACATGAGCCAAGCCTTTGAACTCATTCCTATCCTTATGAAATAGAACAAATTGCTATGCCCTTTCTTTGCAAATCAGGAGGAGAGGAATTTTATTTCAAATTCTCTCTAACTGTCTGATCGAGCTCCCATGTGCTCTAACAACCTCTCTTCCTTTTTAATTTCCCTCCAAATTGTTCCCTCTTTCGATTGCTGCCTTCTATATAAAGCAACCACTCTCCCTCTCTCCTGATCATCTCTTCTTCTTCCTCAGTTCTTCCTCTGTACATCAATGGCGACAATAGCAAAAGCTTTCATGGGAGCAAGAAGACATTAAATTGGTCCTCTCTTCTTCTTCAGATCATCAACATGGCAGGTGAGCGTCGAAGGTTCAGATCTAAGTTTTTGATTATTGAAAAATTTAGTGATTCCAATTTTCTTTGAAGATCAGTCGATCGATTCTTTATTTCTTAAGATTTCGCTGAACTCTGGAAATCTTCCTCGATCCAGTGATTGATCGAAGCATTGTGGATCGATCAAACGACTTCCTGTCTTCATCATCAACAATGGAGGTGAGCTTTTACCAATTTTTGAAGTAGTAATCAACCTTCATTTTAATCTTCGCAGAAGTGTAGATCGGTTCCTTCATTCGAACTCTTGTTGAACTTTTAGAATTCTTGTGAACTAGATCTGAGAACCTAACGAAGATTTGGGGATCTGAACAATCAGAGGTGGTCGGATCCATCCTTGGTAGGTGCATAGGAAATCCTTAAATTTTGACATTGTTGATTCCTATAATCTGAGAATCAGCTCTTTTGATTTTCTCTGTTTGTTTTCGATATGTCTCTGTTTTGTATCATGGGCATGGATTTCACAGTGGTTGATTTATCTTGACACAGAACTCGTGTCCAAACCTGAGCAACTTCGACCCTCTGTTGAAATCAGTTCATCACAGGTATACTTCTCATCCTGTTATTTAGCTCTCGATTGAGTTGAGTTCTTGCATCAATAGCCTGGCTATTTCTGTTGTAGGTTAGCTCTGTGAATAATTGTTTCCAATAGGTAATCATCTTAATCTTTTAGATACTAGCTAATTGTTTTGATTTAGTTATGTCACGACCCGCACCCGCTAAAAGGGCACGTGACGCGACAACGCCCATCCCTCACCGAAAAATCGGCGTGGAACGCTGTAGATTTTTTTACTCTAAACAGTTTATATATATAACAAAAACCTGTCGAGAATATGGTCAACTCCGAACGGAGGACAAGCAATGAATATATATATGAGTGCTCAATCACGACTCTAAGATAACAAAGTAAAGACTGAAATAAAAAGACAACAAGACGATAAAATAATATATAACCTGTCAAGTCCAACACAAAAATATATACAGTCCAAGTCTCTAATACAGTCCATAATAACAAAAAGTCTCAAAAGTAGCTGGAGACAATGTCCAGTACAAAAGACCTACTCTAACTAAGTAATAGGTAGGGTCCCGTCAGGCGGGGCTAACCCCTGCTGGACCAAAGTCTCCAAGTCTATGCCCACTACGTCATCCGGACCGTAGTAGGTACTGTAGTCTCCCTCATCTGCATCTGTAATATTTTCAACATATCATGTCAGGATGGAACGAGTACAATCCACTAACAACATTTCACAAGATATGACAAAAGCTATAATCTGTAAATAGAGAGTATATACAAGAAAATCATGGAATGTACATGTGAGAATCATGGCAAGGTAAGCTGTAAAACTAGAGCTAGAACAAGGCAAGTAAACTGATCATGGCATGTACAAGAATCAAGAATCATATATCTAGGTGTGTGAATACTAGCTACAACATGTGGTCGGCTTGGGTCTTGCACAAGGTCTACTGGCCTGGTTAATCATAAGTTATTATTAGATTTATTAAGGAATGGAGTATCGGATTCAAGGCATTTTACAGATGTGTGCTTAGAGTTGTATGAATTCAATACCTGGCATATTGTAGTTCGAGTATCAGGATTTCGAGTAAGGGCTGTCTTATAAGAGGACCCACAGTAAGGATCATAGGAAAACCCTTATGGACTGTATTTGTATCATTAGTTAATTTTGCTCCTATATTTTCACCATGAATAAATGCAGTTGCATTACATTTTATTGCAGTCTATATTGATTAAGTTTTCTGGATCAATTTAGTTTTGGACTGTGTTTCTCCATATATTTTGCAATCAATGCTTGAGTCAACTAGATGAATCTGATTTCCTATCTCAGTATTGGAACCCGAGTATGTATCACTTTTAGTTGATGATGAAACTCATATCAATGTGTTACCTGAACCTGATACCTACATATATAACTTAGTTCACTTTATGGAACCTGGGAATGCCTATAGCAATGATATTTTGTCACGCCCCGATTCCGTCAAATCGATAGTCGTCCCACGGGCGTGATGCCGTACGAACCTAATTTGCGAATCGCACAAGGCATAGTCATAAGGTAATCCGAGACACGAGATCTAAGAGAGTACGCAGACAAATTGAATCACGCAATGAGTAAAGGAAACTTTGATCTTTATTGATTATAAACATCTTTTTACAGACTCCATGTACATGACTCATGCCGCGCGGGCTACAACTTGACTCGATTACAAAAGAGTGCCGATGAGATAGCTGTTCCATACTTGCACACATCCCTCAATATACAACAAAGCACTCCAGTAACCTGGATGGGAGGGACGCTGAGTCATTTTCCTTGGACTGTCGAGAGCCTTCAAAAGTGGAGTCGCGGGAAAAGTCTTCGATGCACGGCCGAAGCTTCAAAATCATGAACGCCGCTGAGCTAGTTGGCGCGTCCTTCCTGGTTCACGGGACCTACAAGAAGCGAGGATCAGCACGAAACACATGTACTGGCGAATGGCTAAATAAATCCAAGCTCTGCATTTGATTCAAGAAGTTTTGCGAACATGTTGGCTAGCTATTTCAATGATCTTTCTAACCACCCTACTCAATTTGCATGTTAACATGTATTTGAGGCAAGCATATGAAATTGTATAACTTTGAGCAACTATCACATTCATCCCGTGTCCCGTAGACTTGTTAAGCAGTGCAGAAGGGTGTGAAGGCCACTGGCAATGTCAAGCCATCGCGGACTATAGCTGGGTTAGACGACGACCCTTTCGTATCGTGTAGCGAGCCCTATGTGAAAGTTCCTGCCTAACTCGCGCCGGTGAAGGGATGGCGCTTGCTATAAACACGTTCCTCCCGGGCCGAATCGGTCCCTTGGCCTAGATAACCGTTCGAGGAAACTACACCTTGTCGACAAGTTGTCCAATGACCATTTTCTTTTGAACTTGGTCGGTTAGTTTACTTAGCCGTATCATTGCGATAAACGTTAATCGATTCCTTCATTGTTTGCATAGGCTAAGTAGATTCGCGTAAGAAAACATGTTTTCCATTTTCAATTCCGGCAGCATGACAGCAAGTGTTTCATGAAGTATCGTGCCACAATTTTTCTGATGCTACACTATTTTGACAAGCATTCTTTTAGTTTTATATTGATCTTTGAAATAGAGGGACGAGGCAAAGGAGGTCAGCCACTTGCCTTAGCCTTGCTTCAAGCGAGCGACCGGTTGGCTGCGCTGTCGTCGCCTACGCGATCACCTGCAAATGCATAAGCAACTGATTAGAATACTGTATAATTCAAGGATATTCGATATGAATGCGAAGCTCGAAAACGCGTCACGAAAACCCATCGAAGACATTCACGAAAACCGCATTCACGAAAACCAAAGCCAAAGCCAAATCAAGTGTGGCATAAAAACCAGAGCAACGAGAGGTCTCTCCTGACTCAGCCGCAGAGCCAATCCTCGAGGCACAACCCGCTGAATATGGGACTTGGTTCCGAAGAAGCCATTCCATAACGTGGAATGGATCTTAATTCAACCGTTCCCGTTCGATCGACTCGGCCGATCCCGACCTATCGGTCCCGATCGAATCGATAGAGACAGTGTTCCTTCTCGCGCACCCCGTGGACGGAGACGGGACACGATGTAGGGATGGGGCACTACACCTATGTCACGCCCTGATTCCGTCGAATCGATAGTCGTCCCCCGGGCGTGATGCCGTGCGAACCTAATTTGCGAATCGCACAAGGCATAGTCATAAGATAATTCGAGACACGAGATCTAAGAGAGTACGCAGACAAATTGAATCACACAATGAGTAAAGGAAACTTTGATCTTTATTGATTATAAATATCTTTTTACAGACTCCATGTACATGACTCATGCCGCGCGGGCTATAATTTGACTCGATTACAAAAGAGTGCCGATGAGATAGCCGTTCCATACTTGCACACATCCCTCAATATACAACAAAGCACTCCAGTGACCTGGATGGAAGGACGCTGAGTCATTTTCCTTGGACTGTCGAGAGCCTTCAAAAGTGGAGTCGCGGGAAAAGTCTTCGACGTACGGCCGAAGCTTCAAAATCACGAACGCCGTCGAGCTAGTTGGCGCGTCCTTCCTGGTTCACGGGACCTGCAAGAAGCGAGGATCAACACGAAACACATGTACTGGCGAATGGCTAATTAAATCCAAGTTCTGCATTTGATTCAAGAAGTTTTGCGAACATGTTGGCTAGCTATTTCAATGATCTTTCTAACCACCCTACTCGATTTACATGTTAACATGTATTTGAGACAAGCATATGAAATTGTATAACTTTGAGCAACTATCACATTCATCCCGTGTCCCGTGGACTTGTTAAGCAGTGCAGAAGGGTGTGAAGGCCACTGGCAATGTCAAGCCATCGCGGACTATAGCTGGGTTAGACGGCGACCCTTTCGCGTCGGGTAACGAGCCCTATGCGAAAGTTCCCGCCTAACTCGCACCGGTGAAGGGATGGCGCTTGCTATAAACATGTTCCTCCCGAGCCGAATTGGTCCCTTGGCCTAGGTAACCGTTCAAGGAAACTACACCTTGTCGACAAGTTGTCCAATGACCGTTTTCTTTTGAACTTGGTCGGTTAGTTTACTTAGCCGTATCGTTGCGATAAACGTTAATCGATTCCTTCATTATTTGCATAGGCTAAGTAGATTCGCGTAAGAAAACATATTTTCCATTTTCAATTCCGGCAGCATGACAGCAAGTGTTTCATGAAGTATCGTGCCACGATTTCTCTGATGCTACACTATTTTGACAAGCATTCTTTTAGTTTCATATTGATCTTTGAAATAGAGGGACGAGGCAAAGGAGGTCAGCCACTCGCCTTAGCCTTGCTTCAAGCGAGCGACCGGTTGGCTGCACTGTCGTCGCCTACGCGATCACCTGCAATCGCATAAGCAACTGATTAGAATACTGTATAATTCAAGGATATTCGATATGAATGCGAAGCTCAAAAATGCGTCACGAAAACCCATCGAAGACATTCACGAAAACCGCATTCATGAAAACCAAAGCCAAAGCCAAATCAAGTGCGGCATGAAAACCAGAGCAACGGGAGGTCTCTCCCGACTCAGCCGCAGAGCCAATCCTCGAGGCGCAACCCGCTGAATATGGGACTTGGTTCCGAAGAAGCCATTCCATAACGTGGAATGGATCTTAATTCAACCGTTCCCGTTCGATCGACTCGGCCGATCCCGACCTATCGGTCCCGACCGAATCGATAGCGACAATGTTCCTTCTCGCGCACCCCGTGGACGGAGACGGGACACGATGTAGGGACGGGGCACTACACCATAACCAACTAATAAAAAGTTTTGTCCTCGAAACTTAAAGATAGAACCTACCTCTACGAGAATAACGAAGGAAATTTCTCCTTCATTTCCGATTCAAGCTCCCACGTCGACTCTTCAACCGAATGGTTCCTCCAGAGGACGCGGACGAGAGGGATCACTCGATTGCGTAGCAGCTTATCCTTGCGTTCTATAATTTGAACTGCCTCTTCAACGTAGGATAAGTCGGACTTTAGCTCCAGCTGGCCAAAATCTACCACGTGGCTCAGGTCGTGCACGTACTTCCGCAGTTGAGAGACATGGAAGACATTGTGTACACCTTCAAGCGCCGACGGTAAGACAATTTTATAGGCCACTGGGGCGACCCGCTCGAGTATTTCGAACGGCTCAACGAATCTCGGACTCAACTTTTCCTTCGCGCCGAACCGAGTAACTCCCCGCATGGGCGAAACTTTGAGAAATACGTGATCGCCTACTTGAAACTCGAGGGGGCAACGATGAACGTCCGCATAGCTTTTCTGACGACTCTGCGCGGTCTTTAATATTTTTCGAATGAGCCGAATTTTCTGCACGGTCTGTTCTACCAGTTCCGGACCGAGGATCTGCCGCTCTCCGACTTCGTCCCAGCAAATGGGTGATCGGCACTTGTGCCCGTACAAGGCTTCATACGGCGCCATTTGAATGCTGGATTGATAGCTATTGTTGTATGCAAATTCGGCCAGAGGTAGATGTTTATCCCAGCTTGATTTGAAGTCAATTACGCAGAGCCGTAGCATGTCTTCGAGAATCTGATTGACGCGCTCCGTTTGGCCGTCGGTCTGAGGATGATAAGCTGAGCTGAACTGCAACTTGGTACCCAGCGCCGACTGAAGGCTACTCCAGAATCGCGACATGAACCCTGAATCCTGATCAGAGACGATGGATACTGGAACTCTGTGCAGTCGTACTATCTCATCAAGATATATCTGCGCCAGGTGATCAACGCTCCAAGTAACTTTGATGGAAATAAAGTGCGCCGACTTGGTTAATCGATCGACGATGACCCAGATGGCATCATTTTCCCGCGGCGTCTTCGGCAGACCAATAATAAAATCCATGCACACGTGCTGCCATTTCCATTCTTGAATCGCCAGATTCTGCATCTCCCCGCCTGGTCTTTGGTGCTTAGCTTTCACCTGCTGACAGGCCATGCATTGCGACACGAAGAGTGCCACATCTTTTTTCATCCCGTACCACCAGAAGTTTGTACGGAGGTCCTTGTACATCTTCGTGCTACCGGGACGCATAGTGCGCCTCCGACAGGAAGTGTATTTCGCATTGCGATACGAAGTGTATTTCGCATAGTGCGCCTCCGACAGTATCTCCTTTCTGAGTTCTGAATCGTCCGGAACGCATAGTCTACCCTTCAATCGAAGCACGCCGGTTTCATCTTCCACAAAGTCGGTCGTCCTGCCCGTCGAGATTAGCTCTCGTACTTTCTTCAGGTATGGATCGTCCGTCTGAGCGGTCTTGATCTTATCAAGCAAGCTCGACTCTAACTGCAACTTTGCCAACTGCACATTCCAGAATCTGACTCGGAGCTCGATGCCCATCTCTTCTAGGTCCCGTAGTAGTCTGGGGTCGATGGATAACGAAGTAATGTACTTCCAACTCAAAGCGTCCGCCACAACATTTCCCTTTCCCGACATATAGTCGATAGTCAAGTCGTAGTCTTTGATTAGTTCTAGCCAACGCCTTTGCCGCAAGTTCAGTTCCTTCTGCGTGAATAGATACTTGAGGCTCTTGTGATCGGTATAGATCTTGCATGCCACGCCATAAAGATAGTGACGCCATAATTTCAATGCGAACATAATCGCCGCTAACTCCAGGTCATGCGTGGGATAGTTCTTCTCGTGCGGCTTTAGCTGTCGGAAAGCAAAAGATATCACCTTGTTCCGCGGCATCAGCACACACCCTAAGCCCTGACCGGACGCGTCGCTGAATATCTGGAAACCCTCAGTCCCTTCTGGAAGTGCGAGTATCGGGGCCGAGACGAGCCTTTGCTTCAACTCTTGGAATGCAGCTTCGCAGTCGTCTGACCATTCAAATGCGACTTCTTTCTGGGTGAGGCGAGTCAGAGGCGATGCGATCTTCGCGAAGTCTTTCACGAAGCGTCGGTAGTATCCCGCTAAGCCAAGGAAACTTTGAATCTCGCCGACGGACGCTGGCCGTTTCCAATCGACAACGGCTTCAACTTTCTTTGGGTCGACCGCAATGTCTTCAGCAGAAATGATGTGTCCGAGGAATGCGACGCTGCTAAGCCAAAATTCACATTTGCTTCGCTTCGTGTATAGTTGATTTTCTTGAAGGGTCTGAAGCACGGTCCGCAGATGCTCAGTGTGTTGCTGTCTATTCTTCGAGTAGACGAGTATATCGTCGATAAAGACTACTACGAACTTGTCGAGGAATGGTCGGAACACCCGATTCATTAAATCCATGAAAGCGGCAGGGGCATTCGTTAGGCCGAACGGCATTACCAGGAACTCGTAATGGCCGTATCGAGTGCGGAAGGCAGACTTTGGCACGTCGTCCGGCTTGATCTTGAGTTGATGATAACCCGAACGCAGATCAATTTTAGAGAACACCGTGGCTCCTTGAAGCTGATCAAACAGATCGTCTATGCAGGGTAGGGGATATTTGTTCCGGATGGTGGGTTTATTCAGCTCGCGGTAGTCGATACAAAGATGCATAGAGCCATCCTTCTTCTTGACAAACAGCACGGGCGCTCCCCAGGGCGAGACGCTGGGTCAGATGAATCCCTTGTCAAGCAATTCTTGTAACTGTACCTTGAGTTCTTTAAGCTCTGCAGGGGCCATTCTGTACGGGGCTTTCGAGATCGGTCGAGTGTCGGGGAAGGTATCGATAGTGAACTCAATCTCTCGATCGGGCGGCATGCCGGGCAGCTCGTCCGAAAACACATCGAGGAATTCTGCCACAACGTCTGTCTGACCCGCGTTTGCATCATCCTGTCGCATGTCTCGAACGGAAGCTAGATAGCCATCGTACCCAGAATGCAGCATCCGTCGAGCAGATATTGCGGAGATCACCATGCAGGTCGAAGATGCCTCACCACACGAGTAGTAGAATTTAGGCACACCAGGTATGCGGAATGTGACCTTCTTTCCAGCGCATTCTATGGTTGCGTTGCACGGACCGAGCCAATCCATCCCCAGAATGATATCGTAGTCCTTAATATTTAGAACTATCGCATCAAGACTGACCTTTTGACCACCTATACAGATGATTCCGTCTCCGCAAACTAAATTTGCAAGTAGTGGCATGCCCGACGGTACGTTAACAGTGAGGTCGAGTCCCAGTGGTGTCAAAGAAAATTTGTGCTCGGCGGCAAAGTCCGCCGATATAAAACTATGCGTGGCACCTGAATCAAACAATACACGAGCATATTTATTATTGAATTGCAGTATACCTATCACGACTGTATCAGATGCGAACGCCTCATCTCGAGTTATGGCGTAGATGCGGCCCTGAGTATTGGGGCACCGATCTTGGCCATTCTGTTGTGCGGTCGGTGGAGCCCGAGGTGCTTGGCCTCGGTTTTGTTGTTGGGGGCGCTGGTTTGACTTCTCCGGGCAGTCGTGTAAAATATGGTTTTTTTTCAGCCGCACGCGAGGCACGCACCATTCTTCGATCGGCACTCGTTGATCAAGTGCCCTACTTTGTGGCAGAAAGTGCAGACTACTCGATCCTTCGTCTGGTTGTCGCCTTCGTTGCCACGGTTTTGACGCTTATGTGCGTTGTTGCCTCCCGCATTACTATGGCATTTGTTATTAAAGTGAACAGCGCCGGTAGTAGTAGGAGGATACTCGGACTCCAAACGGATGGCGTGGTTGAGTGCCTCGCCCACAGTTTTATATTTACCTACCGAAACGTGAGCACGGATAGTGGAACGTAGACCCACTTCAAATCGTCGAGCTCAGCTTACAGCAGTAGGTAGGAAGTCTCCAGCAAACTTGGCCAGTTTGTTGAATTTGGCCGCATATTGTCGTACCGTCATATTCCCTTGCCTTAACTGCATAAATTCATCTTTTTTTTCCTGTCACACGGCTGCAGAAAGATATTCAGTCTCGAACGCCTTTTCGAATGTCGCCCATGAGATCGCCGCCGTCTCGTCTTCACGTCGAATAGCCCGCTTCTGTACAGCCCACCAATCGTGCGCGTTCATTCGAAGTAGAAGTTGAGCACACACGACTTTCTTTGAGTCCTCGACACCCAGAAGCTCGAACTTATCTTCCAGCTCCTCCAACCAGTCGATCGCCACCGAGGGATCCTCTGTGCCGTTGAAGGAAGTGCAGCAGCTCTTTGTGAATTTTGACACGTCGAAGTTGGAACTTCTCGGTGCCTCAGTTGAGAGCACGGGCGCCTCCGGTTATGCTCCGTTGGATCGAACCGTAGGCTGGGTTACGGCAGGCGTCATCGTTGAATTATTGTTGTTGCCTACGACCGACTGTACGAGTTGCTGGAGGGTATTTAGCTGCTGCTGCTGTAATTTGATTTGAGCCTCGAACCGATTCTCAAATTGGGTCTGACGAGCCTCCGCTTGCTGACGATGGAGCTCGTTTTGACGTTGCTGCATTTCAAACAGTTGCAGCATACGTTGCATCGGGTCGCCGGAAGGTCCGGCTACTGTAGGCGTCATTCCCGTTGGGTTGACGGAAAGCTCGGGTCTAGAAGCGCTCGAGCCGCTGGAAGCGCTCGTTTCGTCTTCCGCCTGAGCTCCCATAACTACAGGGAAAAGAAAAGCAACTCTCGTTAGTTTTAGAAAATGTCCTGGGTCAAATCAAGCTGGGACAATCATCTACCTCTGGCCGAATTTGTATAAAATAATAGCTATCAATCCAGCATTCAAATGGTGCCGTATGAAGCCTTGTACGGGCGCAAGTGCCGATCACCCATTTGCTGGGACGAAGTCGGAGAGCGGCAGATCCTCGGTCCGGAACTGGTAGAACAGACCGTGCAGAAAATTTGGCTCATTCGGGAAAGATTAAAGACCGCGCAGAGTCGTCAGAAAAGCTATGCGGACGTTCATCGTCGCCCCCTCGAGTTTCAAGTAGGCGATCATGTATTTCTCAAAGTGTCGTCCATGCGGGGAGTTACTCGGTTCGACGCGAAGGGAAAATTGAGTCCGAGATTCGTTGGGCCGTTCGAAATACTCGAGCGGGTCGCCCCAGTGGCCTATAAAATTGCCTTACCGCCGACGCTTGAAGGTGTACACAATGTCTTCCATGTCTCTCAACTGCGGAAGTACGTACACGACCCAAGCCACATGGTAGATTTTGGCCAGCTGGAGCTAAAGTCCGACTTATCCTACGTTGAAGAGGCAGTTCAAATTATAGAACGCAAGGATAAGCTGCTACGCAATCGAGCGATCCCTCTCGTCCGCGTCCTCTGGAGGAACCATTCGGTTGAAGAATCGACGTGGGAGCTTGAATCAGAAATGAAGGAGAAATTTCCTTCGTTATTCTCGTAGAGGTAGGTTCTATCTTTAAGTTTCGAGGACGAAACTTTTTATTAGTTGGTTATGGTGTAGTGCCCCGTCCCTACATCGTGCCCCGTCTCCGTCCACGGGGTGCGCGAGAAGGAACACTGTCGCTATCGATTCGGTCGGGACCGATAGGTCGGGATCGGCCGAGTCGATCGAACGGAAACGGTTGAATTAAGATCCATTCCACGTTATGGAATGGCTTCTTTGGAACCAAGTCCCATATTCAGCGGGTTGCGCCTTGAGGATTGGCTCTGCGGCTGAGTCGGGAGAGACCTTCCGTTGCTCTGGTTTTCATGTCGCACTTGATTTGGCTTTGGCTTTGGTTTTCGTGAATGCGGTTTTCGTGAATGCCTTCGATGGATTTTTGTGACGCATTTTCGAGCTTCGCATTCATATCGAATATCCTTGAATTATACAGTGTTCTAATAAGTTGCTTATGCGATTGCAGGTGATCGTGTAGGCGACGACAGCGCAGCCAACCGGTCGCTCGCTTGAAGCAAGGCTAAGGCGAGTGGCTGACCTCCTTTGCCTCGTCCCTCTATTTCAAAGATCAATATGAAACTAAAAGAATGCTTGTCAAAATAGTGTAGCATCAGAGAAATCGTGGCACGATACTTCATGAAACACTTGCTGTCATGCTGCCGGAATTAAAAATGGAAAACATATTTTCTTACGCGAATCTACTTAGCCTATGCAAACAATGAAGGAATCGATTAACGTTTATCGCAACGATACGGCTAAGTAAACTAACCGACCAAGTTCAAAAGAAAACGGTCATTGGACAACTTGTCGACAAGGTGTAGTTTCCTCGAACGGTTACCTAGGCCAAGGGACCGATTCGGCCGGGGAGGAACGTGTTTATAGCAAGCGCCATCCCTTCACCGGCACGAGTTAGACGGGAACTTTCGCATAGGGCTCGCTATCCGACGCGAAAGGGTCACCGTCTAACCCAGCTATAGTCCGCGATGGCTTGACATTGCCAGTGGCCTTCACACCCTTCTGCACTGCTTAACAAGTCCACGGGACACGGGATGAATGTGATAGTTGCTCAAAGTTATACAATTTCATATGCTTGCCTCAAATACATGTTAACATGCAAATCGAGTAGGGTGGTTAGAAAGATCATTGAAATAGCTAGCCAACATGTTCGCAAAACTTCTTGAATCAAATGCAGAGCTTGGATTTAATTAGCCATTCGCCAGTACATGTGTTTTGTGCTGATCCTCGCTTCTTGCCGGTCCCGTGAACCAGGAAGGATGCACAACTAGCTCGGTGGCGTTCGTGATTTTGAAGCTTTGGCCGTGCGTCGAAGACTTTTCCCGCGACTCCACTTTTGAAGGCTCTCGACAGTCCAAGAAAAATGACTCAGCGTCCCTCCCATCCAGGTCACTGGAGTGCTTTGTTGTATATTGAGGGATGTGTGCAAGTATGGAACGGCTATCTCATCGGCACTCTTTTGTAATCGAGTCAAGTTGTAGCCCGCGCGACATGAGTCATATACATGGAGTCTGTAAAAAGATGTTTATAATCAATAAAGATCAAAGTTTCCTTTACTCATTGCGTGATTCAATTTGTCTGCGTACTCTCTTAGATCTTGTGTCTCGGATTACCTTATGACTATGCCTTGTGCGATTCGCAAATTAGGTTCGCACGGCATCACGCCCGGGGGACGACTATCGATTCGACGGAATCGGGGCGTGACATATTTCAGTGTAAAATTTAGAATTATATGTATTGTCTTGAACCAAGGATTGCATATCTCAGGAAAACTGAAAGAAATCTCAGTAAACCTGAGAGTTATTTCATTGAGACCTGATGAGTCAATCTCAGTGTAAAACTGGGAATTGCATATGTAATACTGAAGTATGGTTGAACCTGAGACTATAGATTCATATCTTGGTTCACATTCTCGAACTGGATTCACATATCAGCGATGTTACATTTAAGTAACTGGACACCCTAATGAAATATAGACAAGGAGTTTAGCTTTGTAAATGAACTGATTTTGTATTAGTTTTCATCTGAACTAGGAACCCATATCACTGCTATTTTTTGCACTGTCCTGGCAGTTGAACCTGAGATTTCAACTCAGTAAAACCTGAGTGGTATTCCTGAGACTTCAACTCAGTAAACCTGAGATTTCAACTCATTGAAACCTGAGTGGTATTCCTGAGTGATACTCAATAAACCTGAGTGATGTCTCAGTTGAACTGAGGCTTCTCATCACCACCCTAGGTTCAGTGAGAGATATCTCAAATTTAACCTGAGAGGAAACTTTCAAAGAAGACCCTGATTCATTGTAGACCTGAGAATAATTCTCAGTACACCTGAGAATGATTGCCCATTGAAAACTGAGAGGTAATCTTAGTATATAACTACGAACCTAAGTCTCATGAAGCTAATTTGAATCTGCAGTATTTGGCAAATAGAAGTCCACTTTAGTTCATAGCAGGCAAGTCCTTTCATCCTTAGTTTTTGGACAAAACACATATTGTGGTTCTCTAAGAAAACTAAGTTATGTTTTGTCTAGAATCCTAATGTTCTCCTTAGGATATATATACTTTGTTGTTGACTATATAATTGGGTTGTAATCTCTTATATGGCAACTTATGGTGAAATAGAGAAGTATTTTGTAAATAGATTTTTGAGTAATGATAACTAAACAACCTAGAGTATTTTAGAAATGTATTTAAAATCATGATTAAAAGCACTTAATAAACTAACTGGAACGTACTCATAACTTAACCAACTTGTATTTAAATTACCAGATTGTAACACCCAATTTTCCAGATGAGGGTAATTTTGAAAATTTATAATTATAATTATTATTTAATGATATTTATTTCATATTATGATTTTTAGTGATTTTTAGATTATTTTAAACTATTTAAATTCATGACTTGTGGTTTTGACGTTTTGCTAGTGAAACCCTAGAGACTGTTTGACCTAGAGCCTAACCATGTGATTATGATATTTTAATGTCATTTTTGGCCTAAACATATTTTTGCATTTGACCTCTTTGAATTATTTTGATATCATTTTATTATTTATGATATTGTTTTGGGGTTATTTGAGTCGGGTTCGAATTTCAACTCAATCCGACTTGAAATGGGGACCCGGGGGTAGTTTGACTCTAGTGGGACCCACACACTAGTTAGGCATGGCCCACATGATATTAAATTTAGTCCACATGATAGAAATATTTTAGTTAGAGGTTAGACTAATTATTATGGATAAGGTTAGTGTGATTAGAGACTTTAAAATGATTAATTTAGCCCCAACCAATTAGCCCTTTCCTAATACTCATAGAATAGGTTAGTGGGGGAATTTTGGACCTTACCATAATAGGACAAATAGTCCCATATGGCCAGCCACTTTGGGAGAGGATAGGCTCAAGTTCATTTCATTATTCTCATCCACACTCTCTCTCTTGTTCTTCCCCAAATTTCTAGAGAGCAATCCCTAGCAATTTCTCCACCAAATCCTTCCATTTCGCCACCAAATCTTCTTCTTTCCTTCTCCATTCTAGCCAAGGAGAAAGCTACCCAAGTTTGGGAGGATTCGGAGCTCGTTCGTGTCCTTTTGGAATCTCTATGTGTCGGTGTCGCTCCGGGAAGGCTTTTCTTCGATTCGATCTACCGGGAGGTATAAATCCCTTCTCCTTTTCATTTTTTCATACATATAAGTCTATTTTGAACCCATAGGAATGACCCCCATGGTTGTATCTCCATTTATGTCCATTTCGTGTCTATTTGGAGGTCATAGGAGTGTCATTTGTGTTGTGGTTGTGTCCATGTGGGAAAATCCCAAATTTGGACACACTATGTGTTGTTGTTATGTATGAATGAATTATTACATGTTTAATCTCATATTTTTGTATTGGAGATGTGTTCTATAGTGTCTCATATATATATATTAGTGTAGAGAGTGAGTTCTTGATATATTATGTTATATACTTGTGTTCTTTTGTCTCAAACTACCCAAATCCGTCATGATTTTTATCCACGTTTTTAATTTCAGCCCTAACTTAGAAATGTCATAACTTCTAGCTCAAAGCTCGGTTTAATCTCTCATTTTTTTAAAAGAAACGTATTAAAGTTAGCTTTCCAAAAACATGTATTAATAGGCCTAATTCTTTCTGTAACTTTCTGGAGAATTATTTGAGTGTCAGCAGTACGAAAGACAAACGCGTTCTCGGTGTTTTTGCGATTCCGGGAGTTTTCGGAAACGAAAACGCGATCCGTTTGATGTTTCGGAAAGCTAACACATAGATCTATAACATACTTTAATCCTAGATTTTAATTCATACTGAGATGGTACAGTATTGATTATTAGTAGGAGTTACTATTCGGCATATGCACTTTGTGCACCTTTGTGTGTAATATAATATTCTATTTGATTTTAACCCATGTTAATGTATATACATTATGTAATTAAATAGAGAATGCAAGCATGAGTAAATGTTTAAATAAATTATGTATGAGGTGTAAGTATCCTATCTAATGTAAGCATGTATAAGTATGGCTTGAAATGAATATGTAGGTTCCATAGTATGTAATGTAATAATAGATGTAATATATGTAGCCTTGTTAGGAATAAAACTGGAATTAAGTTTTGTTTCACTAAATAAGAGATACATGAGAACTCATATATGTGAATGTTAACTTCCTATTGACACTTTGCTACACAACTGCCATGCCTCACTATCACTCCACATACAATGCACACTACACTATATAACCCTCACACCCTCACTCATTGACACTCTCACTCACACATTGTCTAACACTCATTCCATGATAACACACACATGTTCTTGTGCACTTTCATGACATACACACACACCCATGAACACATACACATGCTCTCACTACTAAAATCTGTCAATTCAGCGACGCGTAAAGACGTCGCTAAAAAGGGAAAATACGTCGCTAATTTCTATTAGCGACGTCTTTAGCGACGTTTTCAAGTAGTCGGGATTAACCTAGTCGCTAAACAAGAAAACGTCGCCATACGTCGCTATTGCGATGAACTTTAGCGACGTATCCACGTCGCTAATATAGCGACTGCCAGCGACATAAAACGTCATAATATACCGACATAATCTAGCAACGTTGAGCGACTCTATCTCGCATCGATGCTGACCTGGCTTGAGAGCCATATGGCGACGTTCTGCGACTTTTCTACGTTGCTACATTAACGATGTTTACCGACGATCAGCGGCGATATTCCTTACAGTTAGCGACGTAGTTAGCGACGTTTCTTTCGTCGCTGACCGTCGGTAATCGTCGCTGAACGTCGCTAATATTAAAAAAATAAAAAAATACAGCATTTGCAGCATTCCCTGCAGCATTTGCAGCATCCCCCACACCATTTGTTACAGCAACAACGATGTGTATCACGAATACAGTATCAAACAACACAGATACACACAATCACGAATACGTTTGAAACACAATCTCATCAATCAACACAGATATATGAAAATTTGTAACAACAATGTCAAACACA
This sequence comes from Iris pallida, assembly GCA_029216955.1. Classification (NCBI taxonomy): domain Eukaryota; kingdom Viridiplantae; phylum Streptophyta; class Magnoliopsida; order Asparagales; family Iridaceae; genus Iris; species Iris pallida. The sequence goes on from JANAVB010011399.1 coordinate 17,564,272, forward strand.
ATGGTCCACAACTTAACTGCCAAGTATGGGAAGGAATGGCTCAGAACACAACCCAAAATTCATTCTAGCATACATTAGTGTGAATCATCTATGTTCTGTACATATGGTGTAGTATATGTTCTTATCGTATGTAGTATCTGAAGAATGTAACAGAATCAAGATGAACTCACATAATGTAACACTAAGACATCATCTACTACTATATAAGATATAGTGATAGGTTGTCGTATCATCATTGCCGAAGGATGAGAGTCGGAGGACAGTCAACTTTATCTACGGCTACATAGTTTCTGCCTCGCCAGTCGAATGGCTGCAGGGACTATGTCCTGATCACCATGTCGTACCGTAGATTAATGCAAATGGAGCTGGAGCCAAAATACAGAAACCAAAATATGATATCCACCTCAAGTGTAGAGTCGGAGGAGAAGATCTTTTCCACCCTCTCCCTCTCTCACGCTATTAACGTCACAACTTCTCCACCTCAAGTTCTGATCAAGCATTTTCCTTCTCCTCTCCTCCACCATGGCTCTGAACCTATCTGCTCCTCCCTACTTTCCTTCTTCTTATTTGACTCTCTCAGCCACATATGATATCCAACTCAAGTGTAGAGTCGGAGGAGAAGAAGTGGACATGAAGAGGAGGGGGAAGCAGCACAGCCGGCGGCATGACCCGGAGGAAGTACAGAGGTTTTCTTCAACATACGTAGGAGAATTATAAGGATATATCTTTTCACAACATATCACCTTGTCAAAGACCCTTAATGTGACAACTATGTTACCACGGTGTCGGAAAACTAACATGTCATAATTTTATAAGCCGTGTGTTTTGACAAAATCTTCCAACCGGATTTCAGTTCTATGTAATAATGCAAGATTACGACATAGGAGGAAAGAGTTGGAAGGATTATGTAAAAATACACGGCTTAGAAAATTATGACATGTTAGTCTTCCGACACCGCGGTAACATGGTTGTCACATTAAGGGTCTTTGACAAGATGACATATTGTGAAAAGATATATCCTTATAGTTCTCCTACATATGTTGAAGAAAACCTCTGTACTTCCTCCGGGTCATGCCGCCGGCTGTGCTGCTTCCCCTCCTTTTCTTGTCCACTTCTTCTCCCCCGACTCTACACTTGAGCTGGATATCATATATGCCTGAGAGAGTCAAATAAGAAGAATGGAAGTAGGAAGGAGGAGATGGGTCCATAGCCATGGTGGAGGAGAGGAGAAGGCAAAACTGAATCAACATTGTCTTTCGGATCGTCCTCATCAAGGCATAACGGGCTGCTCAACGTGCCCAGCTTCTTCAACTTCTCACTGGCTGCAGAGTCGAAATGGAAACGGGTCCTCTTTGCCGGCCCGGAGCTCTGACTCGCACTCGTCGCCGCGCTACCGATTTCCTCTCTTTCTCTGACGCGGGTCATAAGAGAAGAAATTTCGTACCTCTTCTTCACATAAACATCATTGCCGCCTTGTACTCGAGCCTAGCCTCCTCGTCTGTGATGCTATCCAACTTCTCGGAGTCATCAGAGAAGGAGTCGAATGAGTCGGCGATGATAGCAGATGATTGCAAGACATGGAGCGAAAAGACCGGCGAAGAAGAGGACGATACGAGTCGAATGGGAGATTCGAGTGACAATGTAGGCACCGAGAAGTCGGATAGCATCACAGACGAGGAGGCTCGAGTACAAGACGGCAATGATGTTTATGTGAAGAAGAGGTACAAAATTTATTTTCTTATGACCCGCGTCAGAGGAGGAGAGAAAACCAGTAGCGCGGCGACGAGTGCGAGTCAGAGCTCCGGGCCGACAAAGAGGACCCGTTCCCATTTCGATTCTGCAGCCAGCGAGAAGTTGAAGAAGCTGGGCACGCTGAGCAGCCCGTTATGCCTTGATGAGGACGATCCGGAAGACAATGCTGATTCAGTTTTGCCTTTCTTGGATGGTATTGATTCTGTAGATCCGTGTATAAAAGAGGAAGAGATTGGGAGTAGAGTGGACTTGGAGGGAAATGAAAGATTGGAAGCTGGGTCAATATCCAAGAAGCGAAAGAGAGTCGAGGATTCTGATAGGTTGTCGTATCATCATTGCCGAGGGATGAGGGTCGGAGGACAGTCAACTTTATCTACGGCTACATAGTTTCTGCCTCGCCAGTCGAATGGCTGCAGGGACTATGTCCTGATCACCATGTCGTACCGTAGATTAATGTAAATGGAACTGGAGCCAAAATACAGAAACCAAAATATAAAATACAGAAACCAAAATACAAAATACAGAAACCAAAATACAAAATACAGAAACCAAAATACAAAATACAGAAACCAAAATACAGAAACCAAAATACAAAATACAGAAACCAAAATACAAAATATAGAATCCAAAATAGGACCCTCTGTGAGAACGGATGGCTCAGAACACAACCCAACCGGAGAGGATACTCTGAGAGATCCATCTGAGAGGGACGTATATTCTGAGAGATCACCTTTACAAGAATTATATCAGTAGTGGGATCGAGTGTTGGAGGAGATATTATCAAAGTATACGTCCTACTCAGATGGGTCTCTCACCGTTACTATTTTTTCCTGACAGCATGGTGGATGTGCTCCGTCCACAAATTCTTGCTCCGAGCCAAAACTTTGTCCCGGAGCTCAAGTGGACATCCTTGGTGTAGAGATCGAGTGAGAGGTTCCTGACGGCATGGTGGTCTCCTTTGTTAAAGTATCCGTGCTCATCCCACAACCAATGTGGGATGAGCACGGATACTTTAACAAAGGAGGCCACCATGCTGTCAGGAACCTCTCACTCGAGCTCTACACCAAAGATGTCCACTTGAGCTCCGGGACAAAGTTTTGGCTCGGAGCAAGAATCTGTGGACGGAGCACATCCACCATGCTGTCAGGAAAAATTAGTAACGGTAAGAGACCCATCTGAGTAGGACGTATACTTTGATAATATCTCCTCCAACACTCGATCCCACTACTGATATAATTCTTGTAAAGGTGATCTCTGAGAGTATACGTCCCTCTCAGATGGATCTCTCAGATTATCCCCTCCGGTTGGGTTGTCGTATCATCATTGCCGAGGGATGAGGGTCGGAGGACAGTCGACTTTATCTACGGATACATAGTTTCTGCCTCGCCAGTCGAATGGCTGCAGGGACTATGTCCTGATCACCATGTCGTAGTCCAATATAATCTAGAGATTGACATAGTACTAATTCATATATGTAGTCCAATACAAATAGTCTAATACAAAAACAACCCAATATAAATAGTCCATTACAAATAAGTACTAATAGCTAATGAGAACCACGCTGCTCACGCAAACGCTCAGTGATACGTTCACGCAACCACCTCGAAAAAGCGAGATTTTTGGCGCGAGGAGAGCTGTCATCCCTTGCAAGGATTGCATGAAGAGTCCTCTCGGTCTCACTAGCTACCGGTGCTGGATGAATAGAACTTCCGGTCTCACTAGCAACCGGTGCCACTTCCTCCTTAACTGTAGGAGGAGCCACCTCAGCATTCACTGTTTCCCTCAAACGACGTGCCGCTCCTCGGGTCATGGGTGCCATCTGGTAAGCAAGCTAACATAATTGTAACATAAGCAAGCTAACTAAAGGAACCATCATGTAATTTGAGTACATTTTCGAAAGTAGATAAAGTACAATAAATTTGATTTTTTGGCAAGTAGCAGAACGGATGGCTCAGAACACAACCCTAAAATTCACTCTAGCATACATTAGTGTGAATCATCTATGTTCTGTACATATGGTGTAGTATATGTTCTTATCGTATGTAGTATCTGAAGAATGTAACAGAATCAAGATGAACTCACATAATGTAATACTAAGACGTCATCTACTACTATATATATAAGATATAGTGATAGGTTGTCGTATCATCATTGCCGAGGGATGAGGGTCGGAGGATAGTCAACTTTATCTACGGCTACATAGTTTTCTGCCTCGCCAGTCGAATGGCTGCAGGGACTATGTCCTGATCACGATGTCATACCATAGATTTAGGATTTAAAATATGGTATTCAGGTCAACTTAATTCGGTCAAAGGGTACTGAACAGAAAGTCTAATTATCCTATATTTCAGTAATGTCAGTAAGCTAAATCATACTCAACTGTAGAGAATACTTAGGAGAAAACTCATTCACAGGATTAGTATATCCATCCTTCATGACATAGCTGAAATTTTATAGGGCTCGATAATAATTATTAGTCAATTTATTCATCATTTCAAAACCCTGAAAATGCCCAAAAAAACTCTCAGTATCAGTAAATAGAGCTCGAACCCTAAATTAGAATTCGAATCCACCCAAAACATCAAATTGACAGTTGATATGCCCAAAAAAACATGATTTTTTAGCATATAGGTGTCACACTGTGAATCTCGTGTCCACACAGTGGGACACGACGTGTCTAAACCAACAAAATAGGTGTCACACGAACTAGAAGCGAGTCCACGCTCTCGTGTCCCGCGCAACGAGTCCACTGTCAGTCTCGTGTCCCCCGCAGCGAGTCTACGCTCTCGTGGACACGAACTAGAAGCGAGAGAGAGAGAGAGCTAGAAGACGAGGAGAAACTGGGGAGGAGCTACCAGAGGAAGGAGGAGGAGGAGAAGGAGGAGAAGGAGGAGCTACCTGAGGAAGGAGGAGGAGGAGAAGGAGGAGGCCGGAGGAGGAAGATCGCCGGAGGAGGGAGATCGCCGCGGAGGAGGAGGGAAATCGCCGGAGGAGCGTCGCGGAGGAGGAGCGCGCCCAAATTTGGGGGGAAAAAATTGTGAAATGATCAAAAAGGAAACCCTCGCTGGCTATATGAAACGTTTAGCGACGTCCGCATAGGACGTCGCTAAACGTCGCTGATATATAATAAATAGCGACGCAACTTAAAATGCGTCGTGAAACGTCGCTATATCAGCGACGAGTACCGACGAACTTGCGATGCACTACCCCATTTAACAAAATGTAGACGCTAGACGTCGCTATTAGTCGCTGTTGGCGACAAACAGCGACGTCTTTTATTAACGTCGCTAAAACCCCAAACATTAGCGACAAAATTTTACGGAGTCGCTAAATACGTCGCTGATTTGACTTATTTTGGTAGTGTCTTCTATATATATATATATATATATATATATATATATATATATATATATATATATATATACTATACATGGCTAAATGTGTTAATGTGGTAAATAGAGTTTTCCTATAGTTATATACACATATATGTGATATAGGGCCTAGTGTTGAATTCTTTTTTCATGTACACCTCCATGTTCACACACACACATAGCTTTACATGTTAGCTTCCTTTCCCTTATGTATAATATTGAATGTGATGGCTTGTGTTTGGCTTATATAGCCTTGTGATTGGTGTGTGATTGCTAGACTAGGCTTGGTTAGGCCAAGTGAGACTTATTAGACTTGTTGGGCTAGGATTTGACCTAGTTGACCTAGTTTGACTAGTCTAGTTGACTAGAGTTGACCAAGTGTTGACTTTAGTCTAGTTTGACCTAGACAGCATGCAGATGCATTGTAGATTATATTTTTCATTCCCTGTGTTCATCTTGACTTGTGTTACTCTAACTAGGAGTCAGGTACCTCATCTCGGACAGTACATTTACTTCAGACATTCAGATACGAGGCGAGTACATTCTCTGACCGTTTCATACTTGTCTGGATTTATATTCTTGCTCTAGATTATTGTACTTGATGCTGACACGATCATTATCACGAATTGGTACTATACGGATCTTCTTCTGAGATGTTATCTCCTTGTATTCACTAAATACATATTGTGATGTACGTTTCACTTACATATTGTATTTATTGAATACCCATATCCTTGTATACTCCTTGTGTATATTGTACTCTCAATATCACATGAGTCCCAGGGATAGACCATTGTACAACTATTGTATAACATTGTACATCTATTGTATAATATTGTACATCTATTGTATAACATTGTACATCCATTGTATAACATTGTACATCCATTGTATAACATTGTACATCTATTGTATAATATTGTACATCTATTGTATAACATTGTACACTATTGTGCAAGATAACGTAACCGGAGTAGATCCTTGTGTATTGATTTGGGGAGGGGGAGTAGAATTGGTTATGTAATCAAATTCTATTGTACAACATTGTATAACTATTGTATATGTCTATTGTACACCCACGTACAATGGAGTTACCATTGTATTTTTCTAGACCGTTTACATAACCATATTGTACTCTAAATCACAGTAGGCTTACAGTTCTTATTTATCATATTTAGATATTTTCTGTTATCAAATCTCTACTATTTTTCGTATACTTCTTACTTTCAGCGTTTCATGTACCTTACTCTATTGCATACTTTATATTTCCTAACATGATATGAACTGCGTGAGATGTTTTGTGCTCGCTCCCGTCCTGACTGGACCTGTTAAAAATTTTACAGAGGATGATGAGGCACCCTGCACCCTTACTTGGAGTTTGCCTAGTTGACACTCGCGACCTGGACCCCAGGGAAGGTTCAGACAGCTGCTGAGGACGATACCTTGCTTAGTATAGATAGTTTAGACTATTTTCCTTTTATATTTTGTTGTTGTTCTTGATTCAGAGTTTGTATATTGTAGAGATGTTGAGACTTGTATTTTATTTCTGTTGTACCTCAGTTGAGAATTCTCTTATCTATTTTATCGTGCCATATTCTATCTCTAGATTGTGATTGAGTTGTACCTCTGTGTTGGCCTCCTTATGGAGAGCATTCATATTATGTTAGTTATAGTTCATGACCTAGAACAACGTTCTACCGCCGACACTGCGGCGTAGGCTGGGCGTTGTTATGCTCTCGTACCCTCACAGTGGGTGCGGGTCGTGACACGTTTTTAGTGGTGGCCCATGCAGGTCGAGTTTATGTAGTGGTATTCGAACTAGAGTATCACTACAGCCTGTAGCAGGATTAGGATTATTTTTAGAGGTACTCAATCACATTAGGAAAAACTCTTAATCAGATTCCTTTGTCTAAAATTGTTGCTTATTGACTTTCCTTGAATATAAACTGTCCACCTTTGAATTTTTGCTTCATTATCAGAAATTGCTCCTTGTTTTGATCTGTTTTTATGATGGTTATGAAGACAGGATCTCATCACTTCGGTTCGGGGGATACTATCGAGAGGCTGGCTACCTCTCGTCCTGTTCATCAGGGCCTCGAGACCGCAGCTCCTGTTGTGCCGACTCAGGTTGGCGTATCTGCTACATTGGAGGTGCACCTCTATCTGTACAGAGATTTTCTCCCGTCATTTCTGATTTCTCTCAGTAGCGGTGATTTATGCAGCATCAGCAGCAGACCAGGGGAAACCAGCAGGGCGAGCTATCGTCAGGCCAGTCGAGGATACACAGACCGTTGGAGATCTTGCAGCAAGTTCCATTTTTCTCAATTCCATTCCCGTAATTGTCTTTTATAATTACCTTGAAATCCGATTACATCTGTTCCTTGTTGATTGATTAATTTTGTCATGTTACTCTTTTGTTGTGTTTGTTTTTTTTCTTCTGAGAAAATCATATGGGCTAGGTCGCCTAAATCATGGGATCTAGAATCCTTGATAGTCATGTTAGTTGGCATAGTGAGGACATGTAGTCAGATTTTAGATGTATTTCTTGGGTATGGGAATTTAAGGTTTTTGCCGTCGCATGCGACTATATAAAATTTTTAAATACCATGAACCTAGAGGTACGTACCTTAGTCAAGGACTCTGTGATTATCGTAGCCTTGCTCACTAGCATGATGAAGACTCTGGACAACATGATTTTGGACAGACGCATATGATTAACAGATTGTATCTTGAGAAGGTTTAAAACATCATACCCTTTTTGTTGTTATAAATGACTTAGGAGTAGGGATATTTAGATTGTAGAGCTTGTTCATAGGTAGTTCCTTCATAGTATATAGATATGGTGACTTGTAGAGTGTCTGTACCCTAGAGGTGATAGTTAGCATTGGTGCTAGAATAATAACCCATTGCAGATAATTCCCTGTTATTATGATACCAACCAGTTATGTATAGGATGTTAGTATGCCATACAACCTTGATGATTATTTATTGTTTTCCTTTACCCTTCTAGTAAGGCACCCAGTAACCAGAGCATGCCCTTGAGCATAGTTGTAGTTTCACCTAGGACTAAGAGGTCTATATATATAGATGATATACTTAGGATATATGTGATGGGTTGTTGTTCTTGAGCATATATATATATATATATGGTATTTGGGATTGGTGTGCTTAGCTTGTGGGTAATTAGTTATGGGTGACTTGATAGGATTTGGAAGTTAAGAGCTAGTCTATTATAGAGTTTTCTTTGCTAATCCCTAGTTGCCAACACTAGGTAGCTAGCATAGGTAAAAGTCCTAAGAAGTTGACCAACTGATAACCAAGTACTAGGATGTTTAGGAAATTGACTAGTGATTGACCCTTGTCTATGTTCGGCCTAGAAAAGGGTGTGATCATCTTAATTTCGAGGACGAAATTTTTATAAGGTGGGTAGGATTGTAACACCCAGTTTTCCAGATGAGGGTAATTTTGAAATTTTATAATTATAATTATTATTTAATGATATTTATTTCATATTATGATTTTTAGTGATTTTTAGATTATTTTAAACTATTTAAATTCATGACTTATGGTTTTGACGTTTTGCTAGTGAAACCCTAGAGACTGTTTGACCTAGAGCCTAACCATGTGATTATGATATTTTAATGTCATTTTTGGCCTAAGCATATTTTTGCATTTGACCTCTTTGAATTATTTTGATATCATTTTATTATTTATGATATTGTTTTGGGGTTATTTGAGTCGGGTTCGAATTTCAACTCAATCCGACTTGAAACGGGGACCCGGGGGTAGTTTGACTCTAGTGGGACCCACACACTAGTTAGGCATGGCCCACATGATATTAAATTTAGTCCACATGATAGAAATATTTTAGTTAGAGGTTAGACTAATTATTATGGATAAGGTTAGTGTGATTAGAGACTTTAAAATGACAAATTTAGCCCAAACCAATTAGTCCTTTCCTAATACTCATAGAATAGGTTAGTGGGGGAATTTTGGACCTTACCATAATAGGACAAATAGTCCCATATGGCCAGCCACTTTGGGAGAGGATAGGCTCAAGTTCATTTCATTATTCTCATCCACACTCCCTCTCTTGTTCTTCCCCAAATTTCTAGAGAGCAATCCCTAGCAATTTCTCCACCAAATCCTTCTATTTCGCCACCAAATCTTCTTCTTTCCTTCTCCATTCTAGCCAAGGAGAAAGCTACCCAAGTTTGGGAGGATTGGGAGCTCTTTCGTATCCTTTTGGAATCTCTACGTGTCGGTGTCACTCCGGGAAGGCTTTTCTTCGATTCGATCTACCGAGAGGTATAAATCCCTTTTTCTTTTCATTTCCTCATGCATATAGGTCTATTTTGAACCCATAGGAATGACCCCCATGGTTGTATCTCCATTTGTGTCCATTTCGTATCTATTTGGAGGTCATAGGAGTGTCCTTTGTGTTGTGGTTGTGTCCATGTGGGAAAATCCTAAATTTGGACACACTATGTGTTGTTGTTATGTATGAATGAATTATTACATGTTTAATCTCATATTTTTGTATTGGAGATGTGTTCTATAGTGTCTCATATATATATATATATTAGTGTAGAGAGTGAGTTCTTGATATATTATGTTATATACTTGTGTTCTTTTGTCTCAAACTACCCAAATCCGTCATGATTTTTATCTACGTTTTTAATTTCAGCCCTAACTTAGAAATGTCATAACTTCTAGCTCAAAGCTCGGTTTAATCTCCTCTTTTTTTTAAAAGAAACGTATTAAAGTTAGCTTTCCAAAAACATGTATTAATAGGCCTAATTCTTTCTGTAACTTTCTGGAGAATTATTTGAGTGTCAGTTGTACGAAAGACAAACGCGTTCTCGGTGTTTTCGCGATTCCGGGAGTTTCCGGAAACGAAAACGCGATCCGTTTGATGTTTCAGAAAGCTAACACATAGATCTATAACATACTTTAATCCTAGATTTTAATTCATGCTGAGATGGTATAGTATTGATTATTAGTAGGAGTTACTATTCGGCATATGCACTTTGGGCACCTTTGTGTGTAATATAATGTTCTATTTAATTTTAACCCATGTTAATGTATATATATTATGAAATTAAATAGAGAATGCAAGCATGAGTAAATGTTTAAATAAATTATGTATGAGGTGTAAGTATCCTATCTAATGTAAGCATGTATAAGTATGGCTTGTAATGAATATGTAGGTTCCATAGTATGTAATGTAATAATAGATGTAATATATGTAGCCTTGTTAGGAATAAAACTGGAATTAAGTTTTGTTTCACTAAATAAGAGATACATGAGAACTCATATATGTGAATGTTAACTTCCTATTGACACTTTGCTACACAACTGACATGCCTCACTATCACTCCACACACAATGCACACTACACTATATAACCCTCACACCCTCACTCATTGACACTCTCACTCACACATTGCCCAACACTCATTCCATGATAACACACACATGTTCTTGTGCACTTTCATGACACACACATACCCCCATGAACACATACACATGCTCTTCTCTCTCTCTCTCTATATATATATATATATATATATATATATATATATATATATATATATATATATATATATATATACTATACATGGCTAAATGTGTTAATGTGGTAAATAGAGTTTTCCTATAGTTATATATACATATATGTGATATAGGGCCTAGTGTTGAATTCTTTTTTCATGTACACCTCCATGTTCACACACACACATAGCTTTACATGTTAGCTTCCTTTCCCTTATGTATAATATTGAATGTGATGGCTTGTGTTTGGCTTGTATAGCCTTGTGTTTGGTGTGTGATTGCTAGACTAGGCTTGGTTAGGCCAAGTGAGACTTATTAGACTTGTTGGGCTAGGATTTGACCAAGTTGACCTAGTTTGACTAGTCTAGTTGACTGGAGTTGACCAAGTGTTGACTTTAGTCTAGTTTGACCTAGACAGCATGCAGATGCATTGTAGATTATATTTATCATTTCCTGTGTACATCTTGACTTGTGTTACTCTAACTAGGAGTCAGGTACCTCATCTCGGACAGTATATTTACTTCAGACATTCAGATACGAGGTGAGTACATTCTCTGACCGTTTCATACTTGTCTGAATTTATATTCTTGCTCTAGATTACTGTACTTGATGCTGACACGATCATTATCACGGATTGGTACTATACGGATCTTCTTCTGAGATGTTATCTCCATGTATTCACTAAATACATATTGTGATGTACGTTTCACTTACATATTGTATTTATTGAATACGCATATCCTTGTATACTCCTTGTGCATATTGTACTCTCAGTATCACATGAGTCCCAGGGATAGACCATTGTACAACTATTGTATAACATTGTACATCTATTGTATAATATTGTACATCCATTGTATAACATTGTACATCCATTATATAACATTGTACATCCATTGTATAACATTGTACATCTATTGTATAATATTGTACATCTATTGTATAACATTGTACACTATTGTGCAAGATAACGTAACCGGAGTAGATCCTTGTGTATTGATTTGGGGAGGGGGAGTAGAATTGGTTATGTAATCAAATCCTATTGTACAATATTGTATAACTATTGTATATGTCTATTGTACACCCACGTACAATGGAGTTACCATTGCATTTTCCTAGACCGTTTACATAACCATATTGTACTCTAAATCACAGTAGGCTTACAGTTCTTATTTATCATATTTAGATATTTCCTGTTATCAAATCTCTACTGTTTTTCGTATACTTCTTACTTTCAGCGTTTCATGTACCTTACTCTATTGCATGCTTTATATTTCCTAACATGATATGAACTGCGTGAGATGTTTTGTGCTCGCTCCCGTCCTGACTGGACCTGTTAAAAATTTTACAGAGGATGATGAGGCACCCTGCACCCTTACTTGGAGTTTGCCTAGTTGACACTCGCGACCTGGACCCCAGGGGAGGTTCAGGCAGCTGCTGAGGACGATACCTTGCTTAGTATAGATAGTTTAGACTGTTTTCCTTTTATGTTTAGTTGTTGTTCTTGATTCAGAGTTTGTATATTATAGAGATGTTGAGACTTGTATTTTATTTCTGTTGTATCTCGGTTGAGGATTCTCTTATCTATTTTATCGTGCCATATTCTATCTCTAGATTATGATTGAGTTGTACCTCTGTGTTGGCCTCCTTATGAAGAGCATTCATATTATGTTAGTTATAGTTCATGACCTAGAACAGCGTTCTACTGCCGACACTGCGACGTAGGCTGGGCGTTGTTATGCTCTCGTACCCTCACAGTGGGTGCGGGTCGTGACACAGGAGGATATCCAGCTTCCTTAATTACCAGTACTTTTCCGGAACAAGGCAAGTACTTTTCTACGGTTTTGTGCATTTATATTCTTGTACTCTTTCTTGTGACACGTCATGGCACGACATCATGTACCCCTGTATTCCTGTACTCTTGTTCTCGTACTTGTTAGTGTCGGGTGGGGAAATACACTAGCCATGTGACCAATCCCGGTTATTATATTCATGTGCCTAGCTTAGGCATCGTATCGTGCACGCGGGCCCTAAGTCGTGCCATATTCATGTACTCATGTGCATGTTCTCACCCCAGCCGGTCACATGAACTAGATGTATTTCGATATTGTGCATTTATCATGTCTGGTACTACAGGATTATAGTTTTATTCCTGTACATTAGATTTCCTATACTTTACATGTTTATGTACTTTACATTCATGTACTATAGTTCCTGTACTACTTTCCAGTACTTTCATATATCTCATTTCCTGTACCCTTGTACTCATTTCATATCATGTTTATGTTTCATTACCTAGAACTGTACTTTGCTCCGCTCCTGAATAGGATATGTTGTAGGTGAGTTGGAGGCCCTATGCGACACCTATTATGGACAGGATGTTGCTATTCTTGCTGAGCCAGCTGGAGCTGTGTTGGACCTAGAGGCTGCAGAAGCCTCGAGCTTACCTTAGCACTTTACAGTTTTACCTTGTACTTGAGACTAGTAGACTCTATCTTTTATTTTGCTGGAATGTAATAAATTATGAGACTTGTACTTTACATCTGATTTCTGGGATACGTTTATAGATGCTGTGATTTCTTACTTGTTCATGATTATCTGGTTAGATTTTCCTAGACTGGCACAGCTTACTTCGTCGTGTCCAACGACGAAGGCTGGGCGTGTCCGACTCGTATCCGATTATTCGGGAGCGGGTCGTGACAGAGCCAGTAACCAATCACACGAAATATTGCACTTGGTATGAAAATGATAACAACTGATAGGGAAGAACATGGTAAGTTTTATAAGGCGCGGCACGGCCCGCCGTGGGTAAGTTCCAACGTATTTTACATTATGCTTGTCATATACTTGTTTGAAATTTATTAGGATGGTTAGAAACATTCATACACTAAGTCATATAAACTCTTCAACCAAATGAGAGCTTGGAACCTAAATAGCCATGCACCAGTACAAAGTGTAATGTACTGATCCTCGCTCTCTACGCAGGTACCCCGAACCAAGAAGGACGTGCCACTTAAAGCTCAAGGCGGCACGAACACTTTTGAAGCCTCGTCCGCATGTTAAAGGCTTGTTTCTAAATTCTTTTGAAGACTCCGCACTCAGTACAAAAGAAGACAAATGGCGACTCGACTTCCTTCGATAGCAGGTGGAAAGTGTAATGGTTTTTGCTAGTAAAAAGGGATGTAATGTATGGAACGACTATCTCATCAGCGTTCGTCTTGTAAGTCGAGTCATGTTGTAGCTCGCGCGGCAATTATTGTAATGGAGTCAATGTAAATGAAGTTTTATTATCAATGAAAAGTCTACTTCTATTTCAAATGTGTCAATCAATTTCTCTGCGTACTCTAACTTGATGTTGTGTTTCGGATAACCTTATGACTATGCCTTGTGCGATTACAACTTAGGTTCGTACGGCATCACGTCCGGGGGATGACTATCGATTCTACGGAATCGGGGCGTGACACTGACCTCCTCCCCTGCAAGCTAGCACCCTTAGGATCATGCCTGTGATCGTTCACGTAGGCATAAGTCTGGATGTCCTCATGAATCTCCTCTTGTATATAATCACCGCTGGGTAGCCCATCTAGCAAGCCAAAAGCAAAGTCTGGATTACTTAGCTCCGCATTCCTAGTAATAGGGCTTGAAGTCTAGATGTCCTCGTGAACTGGGTGAACTTGAGATCAACCCAATTTAGTCTCTATGTTGCTTTGTCCATCCTTTGTACCTCCATCTGCGCCGACCAGACATGAGTCTTTATCATGTCCAAAACAATAGCATAAAGGACACCTTATAGGTACCCACTCGTACTCCACCTCTTATTGGCAAATCTGGCCCGATGCTAGTCGAAATTGCACACTTCAAGGAAAGTCCGCATCAACATCCACTTCTACGATGACCCTGGCAAAAGCTAATATTTGTCGAAGTGTAGTAGGTGCATCCATCCTTAGAGGAATGCCTATTAAGCTAGCAATTTTCATAATAGCAACATCATTCCATATGGCCAGAGACATCCACGATAACCGGATCCATATAGGAATTCTGGTTAGACAATCCCGTTCGAAGCTCAATGCAAGACTCCACCGTCTTGTAATGGCAAGCTTTCCATTGAACGTCTAGGGACTTCCCTGTAGAATGCGGTCCCATCAGCCTCCAACTCAAATTTGAACATGAAGAACCCATCCTCACTTGAGTAGCCGTTCTCGAGATCGAGCCATATCTAGCTCTGGCCAGATATAGGACTACAACCCACTACCAGAATGCCTCGGCCTCCGCCTGGTCCTCAATCGCTATCTCGGTCGTACGTACTTCATTCACCAACACTGGCTGTGTGAAATGGTCTCTCCTAAACTGCTACTCCATAAGGACTTCCAGTCGAGCAGCTCGAGGCACAAGATTTAGAAGGAATGAAAGTAAGGGTGGTGTCCTCCTCTTTGGCCTATTTGTAGTCAGTTCAGAAGAAACCAACCCCCATAGCTTCCATCTAGCAGTCGAGAAGTGCTTTGGATGAAGATATTGGGCAGTCCTATTACCATGCCCCCCCTCCCATCGCAGCAGACCTTTTCCCTATACACCATGCCCATCATCCACTTTCGTGTAAAGAGCTCTGACACCACTCGAGTCCCCCTCTACCCACTCCATTGCCAATAGAGCATTGCCACTTGGTCCTATCATGTATTGCTTTCTAGGAACCCGTGCCGACACCCCCTCGGCCCCTCTCTCCTACTCCCGCCTCGTCTCTAACTCAACCACTATCTTTGGGAACTTTCGAGTCCTTTGTCATCGCCCTCCTCCTCTTGGAGATTGTCGAGCACCTGCGGTCAGTTTTGACCAATCATCCTCCTCCCCGAACTTGAGCGCACCCCGTTTATATATATATATATATATATATATATATATATATATATATATATATATATATATATATATATATATATATATAATAAAAATATATGCCAATAATCTATAGCCTAGTGGTAGTGGTGAGGCATGCAGCCCGAGTGGTCAGGAATTTGAATCCTAGTGGGAGCGATTATGAAAACTAATTACCATATATATATATATATATATATATATATATATATATATATATATATATATATATATATATATATATATATATATATAAAATATATATATATATATATATATATATATATATATATATATATATATAATGATAATTTTTCACTCTTGGGTAGTAGGATGTGGTTAGGTATCTTTATTTTTTATTTTTTATTGGCTTAATTGCAACTTGATACCCTCAACTATTCTTGTTTTTCAACTTAATATCCTAAACTTTTTTTTGTAACAATTTGATACCCGAATATTTTTTTGGACGAAAATATCCATGCTCAAACTTGAAAATTACCCCCCCCCACCCACATCACCCCTCCACTCCCCCACTCCTGCCACCCCCTCCCTCCCGCCCCGCCCCCCTTCCGGCCACCCCTCTCATGCTTTCGGCCACCCCTCTCATGCTTTCGGCCACCCCCCACTCCAGCCGCTTCCGGCCGCCTCCCCCCTTCCGCTTCCGGCCGCCTCCCCCCTCCCGCTTCCGTCCATACCCCCCCTCCCCCCCACCACCCCGCCCCCGTCTCTCCCCCTAGGGCATGGCAGCGTGGGAAGAGGGGGGCTGGGGAGAGGGGGGGCGGAGGGTGGACGGAAGCAGGAAGGGGGGAGGCGGCCGGAAGTAGGGAGGGGGGAGGGTGATCGGAAGCGGAAGAGGGGGGTGGCTGGAGGGGGGGCGGGGAGAGGGAAGGGATAAGGGCATTTTCATAATTTTTAAAAGTTTAGGTATGAAGTTGAAAAAGAATAACAGTTGAGGTATTAAGTTGTTGAGTAAAAAAGTTTAGGGTATCAAGTTGAAAAACTGAATTAGTTGAGGGTATCAAAGTGCAATTAAGACTTTTTTATTTGTTTGTAAAAGGATTTCAGTGGTCAATGTTTCTCGTGAAATCTGCAACGCCCATCTCCGAATTCAAACATTCCAAGCTCTCACCCAATCCGCACAGGTAGGGGTGAGTATTCGGTTCTAACCGAACCGAATAACCGAAAACCGAATTGGGCCGAAACCGAATAAGCAAAACCGAAACCGAACCGAATTAAATCGGTTCAGTTTTCGGTTTATTCGGTTTTTGAGTTTTTTTTCTTTTTTTTTGTTAATATATATATAATAACTAAATATACCTAGATATTTATTATACACCTATAGTATATACCTATATATATTTAGTATATACCTATAATTAATATATATATATATATATATATATATATATATATATATATATATATATATATATATATATAAACAAAATTTTCTTATTCGGTTTTGGACCAAAATCGAAACCCAAAACCGAATAAAAAAATTTAGTATTTTCAAAACCGAAACCGAACCGATTTTTTTAAAACCGAACCGAATATCTTATTCGGTTCGGTTCGATTTTCAGTTCAAAACCGAATAATAACGCACAGGTGCCGATTAGGGGTGAGCGTCGGTATATTCGGTCGGTATTTGATCAAATTTTTCGGTATTTTTTTAATCGGTATTTAAAATATCAATACCAATACCGTACCATTTAGAATCGATTTTTTCGGTTTCGGTTAAATCGGTATTCGGTCGATTTTTGTTCGGTATCGATATTTTACCAATTAACATTTGGTCAATCAACACACTTAATATTGTAGAAAGAACCTCTTAACCTATAATATATATTTTTACATTTTTGGAAGCATTAAATTTTAAAGTCAAGCCTCTATCAACCAAACTACTCATCAAAATTATTAGAACAATATGTAATGTTATTGCCAGGAACGCCGGGGCACGCTATTCGATGGAAAATACAGAAACTGAAACAGTTGTAAAGACAACGTTTCAAATGCAATTCCTTAAAGAAGGTTTTGCAACAGAGATCCAGAAGGATTCTACAAATTACGAGATCTAAAAAGATATCATAATACACGAATAATCTAAAGAGATTTTCGTGATCGTAGCAAACTGGCAGTAGTGCCTTCTAAAAAGAAGATACTGACAGAACTGCTAAAGGCAACAGAAGAATGACAGGCGAGAGATGGAAATGCTGGGGTGAATTATCTCCGTTGCTCAAAGCTTTATTCGTCCTCTGCGAACAGCTTCCAGGAACCAGCAAGGTTGACAGAAAACCTTGGAACACTCCTGCTCTTCTGACTCCTCGAAAGACGGCAAACTCCTCTGGCAATGGCTCTACTATTCTCTCTCTGTTTGAAGTAACAGAACCCACGCGTACTAAAAAGTACTAGTATTTGTGTTAAAGAACACGCTCACTACTCTGTTGTGTTAAAGAACACTTAGAGTTGTTCTCCCTGGAATTCTGATTACTACTACCCTCTGAGAGAGGAGAGAACCTGCATATATAGCCCACGGGGCGGTTGTCAAGCAATTGCCTGAACTTCAGGGTAGTGGCAGAACCACTCCTGAACGTGCAGCAACTGCTGCAATCGTTCCCGCTCTAATATGCAGCCAGCCATACGCACACAGCCCCTTTTATGCACCCTATGCACACTACGTCTCATGAGCCCTTGAGCCCGAGTCCGAGCCCGAGTCCGAGTCCGAGTCCGAGTCGCTAAGCCCCAACGGGGCTTAGCTCCTATAGAAATAAATTTCCCAAGAGCAAAAAGCATGAATGCTTTAATTGTTGATTTTAGCCTTTATACCATTAATAATTAATCCCACATGGCACACACCCATGTGCACTACAAGTGCATCTCCATAAAGAGAAAAGACTCATATATATGGAGATACACATTCCTTTCTAGCCGATGTGGGACTAAAAATCAAAACAAAAGGCTACAAACCCAACAATCCCCCACATATCTCTATATATATGAGTACGAGTGTTCCCCACAGTAACTGTCCATTATGCATTAGGAGAGATGTCGCTTACGACTTGAATCTTCCCACATGGGTCAAAAATCAAACTATAATACAAGAATGGACTAAGCCTTGAATTCTGCATCATAGCTGAAATTCTTTCCACTCACATAATGTAGTTACATGTGCTTCTGGCTACACATTAAAGGCCCTGTGCCAGCCTGGTTTCAGTGTATAATTTTGGGTGTCTACAAGTTTACCCTCAAGAGACGGCCTGAAATCTCTGTCATACACTATAGGCGAGTTCATTAAAAAGAGACATGGCATGAAGCGCTTTGCACTTCCCTTGCGGTGCTAAGCCGCTATGACATGGCTTAAAGCCGAGGCCTTACCCCGTACCGGGAACCTCATCGTAGTGTCATACTACAGTAGCATGAGGCAACCGCCTCTTTGTAGTGCCAAACTACCCAGCATGAAGCCTTAGGCTCCTTTGCGGTGTTACGCCGCAACGACATGACTTGCAAGGCCGAGGCTTTATCCCTAACCGGGTACCTCATGGTGGTGTCGTGCCACTGAAACATGAGGAACTCCTCCTCTTTGTAGTGTTGACTACACCCCTCTTTATATTTAATATACAGCATTAGGCTAACTGCCTATTTGCGGTGCTACGCCGCTGTGACTTGGCCTGCAAAGCGGAGGCTTTATCCTATTCCTGGGCAGCACCCCACATATAGGAACCTCATTGTGGAGTCACCCCACTGTAGTATGGAGTTTCACTCCTTGTAGTGCTCTCTACCGTGCTTCCTGTAAAGCACTCTAGGCATTCACTCTGCCTGAGAACTCATTAAGGCAATTAAGCTAACCTTCCCACAGGAACCGTTTTCCGCAGAAAACAATAGTAGACAACAGTGGTTATAGGTCCGTAACCTCTCCATGCCCAATAGAACATGTATCCACCGTTCCTGATATTCTTCCGATTAGTGGTCCTCCCTTGAACCAAAAGCTAGATGCCTAGTAGATAAATCTTTGAACTATTAGCATAAAACTTTATGGTAGGAATACAAAAATCCAATATCAGAATGCCTTCAAGCCCATTTTACAAGCTGTGTCATTGACCAGCTGGCGCTTGAGGCCCTTGGTGAACGGATCTGCCAGGTTCTCCTGACTCCGAACATCAATCACTGCAATAACACCTCTCTTGATAAGTGTCACGACCCGATCCCAATAATCTGGAACTAGTCGGATCATGCCCAGCCTGCACCGTTGTTGAGACGGCGACAGTAAGCTGTTCAGTAGCAGGTAACCATACAACAATACTATAATTTGTCACAACTCAACTTCGGAATTAAACTTTATTAAACTGAAATTCAAATACAATAAAAATTGTTCTGAAGGGAAAATACAGAATTCTGAAATAAACAAAATACAGAAAATGGAAAATCTATCTATCAGCCTCAGATCCATCGTCCTCCTGCGGGGACTTTGGCAGCACAACGGGGTACAACTCAGGGTCGTAATAGCTGTTGTAACACAGCTCAGCATCCTCAACATCGCCTAAAAATATATCTCCAGTCAGGAGGGAGCAAAGTACAATTCATGCTAATTAAGCAGTTAAATAAGAAATAGAATCATGCAGTTCTAAACAGTTTTAAAACAGGTTTGTTACAGTATAAAACAGTAATTTGAACAGGTAATGACATATGACCGGCTTGGGTTTGTTACAGGAGGGAATAATGGGTTTTGTTACAGTAGTGGTCATAATCATTACGCTATTCTCCAGTCTCCAGTAGTTACAGTACAGTACTCTCGGTAAGAGTTTCGTGTTTGAGACGTGGTTTAGACATGCAGTAAAACGATTAAATAAATAACTGTAACTAACATAAACTATATTTGCCTCAGGAAAATGACTGGAGAGGTAGACGACTCCGAGACGGGAAGTTTAGAGTTGTCCTCGAATTCCTACATTCGAGAGATAGACTCAGAGATTAGATTTACCAGCCTTAACTACGCTAGTTGAAATCTCTATTAGCGTCCTAGTCCAATTTTAGTTGTTTAATTAACTAAACACAGAAAAAACACGTTTATTATGTGCGTTGATTTAATACGAGGGAAAATATCATTTTAACTTTGAATTTGGGAAAACAACGTCGCTGCCAGGTTATTTATGAATACTTGGTAATTTTTATAAAATAAAATATAAAACTAATTTTTCTTATTTTAGTGAGAAATACGTGATTTTTATTTAATATTAAACTCGTCAATTTAAGTGAGAAAACATTAATTAATTTTATACGAAAATACCTTTTTTATTATTTTAATCGTTAAACATTAAAACTCGTAAAACCAGAAAGACAAGAAATCTAAGCTATTACAGTCACAGACCAGCCAGCTGGGCTTATGCCCATTTACAATTTATTTACATAAATTGAAAAAGAATAAGACTGACGTTAGTCCTAAACTGAAAAATAGAAATTAAGTAGAAAACAGAAAATAAATAATAAAAATAAAGATAAATAGTAAGTCTCAGATAATGGTCCGATCCTCATCTGGTTAATTGCCTCAACGTCCGGGCGGGGCCGGTATCGTTTGTACTTAGCCGGGTCCATTGACCGATACGGTCGTCACCCCAAAATTAAATATCGAATAAATTCCGAAAATCATTTTAAATTCATTTTGAAAATAATTCAGGATTTACGGAAAAATCGGGCAGCATCTCCTCTGTTTTTGGTCAACCCAAAAACTGGGAAAATGGCGCCGATAATTCCTGCAAGTCCCAAACCAGGGAAAAACCCGCATTTTATATATATAAAATATCCACAACCAATCTACAGCATAATCGGGACGACCCGAAATGATTTCGGAAGTCCGATTCCAAATCCACAAATCACAGCACGTTCCCGGAAATTTCCAGAAACTAAAACATACCAAAACCATTCCCGAAATATTCCGGGAATGCAAAATAATCCACGGGACCTTTTCGAAAGTCCCGAAAAATTACGACGTCGCTAATACCGAATTCCCAAAGGGAACCGGGGACCATTTCATCATCGACAAATAATAATAAAATAGCGGGACAGGGGGTTATACCTCGGGTTGCTCGGTTAGAGCTCTCAGATGATAAAATAGAAAGAATAGAATAGTCCAGAATCAGCGACAAATTCCCGAAATCAGTGCTGGAACCAGCGTCGTCGACGACGAACGTCGAAGAACTCAGAACTAGGGTACGGCAGGGTGCTGGCCCAAGAACAGTGAACTGACCAGGGGCGCGCGGGGAAGAACGGGCGCTGGCCAAATAGATCGGCCAACGGGGCTCGAAGGGTTCGTCGGACTCGGCCGCGCAAGGGGCGGCGCTGGGCTAGAGTGGGTCGCCGGAGGGACAGCGGGTTGGCGGCGCAAGGGGGCCCGCGGGGGTGCTGTCGCACGGGGGCGCGCGAGGGGAGCTCGGCGCGGCGTGCGGGGCTAGGGCGGCGCTGTCGGGGGACGGGCGGCCGCACAAGGTGGTCGGCCGAGGATGGTTGGCCGGGGTCGACGTCGAGGGAGAGGGGCGCTGGTGGCCGCGGGTTGGGAAGAGTGGAGGAGTGGTCGGGCTGGAGCGGGGTGGCCGCGGGCGTGGTGCTCCGGCGTCGGGGGAAGCTCGGGGGAAACTTTGGGAAGAGTGTTTTGGTGAGGGTGTGATGGAAGAGAAGAGAGTTAGAGAGTTATTCTTGTTCTGTTAAGAAGGAGAGTGGGGAATAAGAGTAGAATTTATTCCTCTGCGACTGAGAGAGTTAGTTTCTCTCTGTGAAGAAAATGAGGGGAGTGGGGGTGTGCTGTGTGGTGAAGTGGTGAGAAAGAGTGGGTGAGAGTGAGTTGAGGAGAGGGGATTAAGGAGGGGAAAAAATGGTGCTGTGAATGTTGGGGGGTGGGAAATGGTCTCCAGGGAAGGGAACGGGTCGGGTTTCGGGTGCGGGTTCGGGTAGTTCTAGGTTTTAAACCCAAACCCTCAACCAAAATAATTAAATATCAACCATATTCATAAAGCTGAATATTAATTTAAAAACCTAATTGGGTTCGGGTTCGAACGGGGTCCAGGCTCAAGGTCAGGTCAGCAACCAAAGATCCAAATTAATTTTGAAATTAATTTTGAACCCACATAATAATAACAATAGCAATAATATTATATTGATAATAATAAATTACAATCGAAAACTGGGTTTCACAATCTTCCCTCCTTAGAAAATTTCGTTCTCGAAATTAAAGGCAGGGTCAGTGATTTAATCATGCAATCATACCTGAAATCAGTTTGGACATCTTCCTTAACAGTCTTATGCCCAAATGGGTTAACAATCCCGAAACTCATCTAATGCTATATAATCATCAATTTTATCTACTGTTTTAATTTATATTCTTCCCTCCTTAGAAATAATACTCCATGATTACTAAATTTCCGATTCCATTCCTAAATTGCCAATCACCCTAAAAATTTTGTCTTCTATATTTTCGATCTTGAACACATCTCATATTCATGCAATATGTATTTCTCCCAACTTGCTAATATATTCAATTTATTTCTATGATTTGATACTCCTAGTCTTTAATTCTTCAATGTCAAGCCTTGATGCCCAATATCATATCTAAAATCCTACACCACGTTTCAATATTCTGATTTGTCATGATCCATAAAGTTTTATCATTTCTTTCTCCTAGATGATCATTACTGTGATTTTAGTCTATCATGTATATATCTTCATTTTTCCGGTTTGATCTCAAACTCTCTATGAAATCATGATTAAGCTCACATATAACCCTTTTCAAAAATAAATCTTATTACATCTTTCCAACCAATCCTTCCAAAAAATTTCGTCATCCCCAATTATTTACATTTTAAGTCCAATCTTTCTTGTTTCGATTATCCTTTATAGTTAATTCACCATGCACCTTCCTAGAGTGCATCTCTATGCCTAACATTGACAACCTTTAACCTTCTATGTCAAATTATTCACAAGCTTTCCTCGATACTAATCACCATTGTACATTTTAACTCATATATATATCCTATATATCATACACTCTAAAAATCCAAGTTATAAAATGTTCTAGGTTCGCTTCATAAGACAAAATTAGATTCAAGGCATGATTGCTAAATATAAAGGTAAGGATGTAAACATATCTAGAAAATTTAAAATATTTTGTTGATCAAAAATCATAAGTAAACATCGGGGTATGATTTAAATAATCATGACGAGTTTAAAGTTTTAAATATGAAATCAAATAAAAATAGAAAGATCAAAAAGAATACGACATCAATAATTTATTTGAGGAACAAAAGATAATATAATTTTCGAAATAAGAGACAACTTTCAAATCAAATTGGGATGAGGTATAAGGGTTTGGGACTCAGGAAAAATCAACAAGTTGTATGATAGTAGGATAGAGACAGTGATTTGAATATCTGTGATGGGAACATAATCAGATAAAATATTTCTGAATATAGAGGCAGTTGCTAGGAATACAAATCCTTTAATCGGATCAATAGTCAGAATAATTGGTGGTGCAAAAGACAACCATGGTACGAATATAGTCTGAAAAATATTCGGAAACCAAATATATTTGAAGTTACTTTGTCTCAAATTCATGCCTCGCCAGTGTGCACCAGACTGCAATAAATTTTGACTCCATAACTTGAATAATTTAGTTTTACCGAGTAGTCTTCCAACTTTACCCATTTCATGGCTAAGCAAACATAGAACAAAGTCTCAATAGTATTTGGAAACCTAACGATTACCTGCCATTATTTTGACTTAAAATTTATGCCTCGTCAGTGCACAACTAGCTGCAGTAAACTTGCAGTTTTCCATAATTCAGGTAAATGACTATCACATAAATGTGCGGAGTCATGTTAGGTTGCTAAATATTTTCTCAGCTTTGTCCGTGTGAATTTCAGAGGAATTCCAAAAATTCAAACGAGTTTAAGGTTCTAAACAGGATAGAAATGTAGATGACTCTTCTTCCGAGATCAAGGGATTTATCAAAATATGTGTTTGAGATTCAAGAGACTGGAGCAAAAATCAAGAGAAGCATCTGTCCTCCGATTTTCTTTTCCAAAGATGAAATGATCAACCTTGATTTGAATAATTGAGTCAAACACTAGATAAGATAGTAGAATCACCACTTCGGATTAAGTAAGAAAAACCAATGATAATATTCCCGACAAATCACTCAGGAAATACAAAGAAATTATTAGAAGAATAATTTCATAACTAAGGAAAGTTAAAAATTTGAAAGAAGGTAAATCCCACTGATTCAAGGAAATCAAATTTGAAATTGTCTAGTAACGTCAAGAAATTTAAATAGCTTTGGGACAGCTCAAAATTTCCATGACTAAAGTAAATTCAATAATAGAATGGATTCAAAATGTGATCAATTTTCTGACCGTTCCTGCTTCATGATCATAGAAGCTTCCTAGGCCTTGATTTGATCAAGAATTTGCATAGAGAGAGTAGGGTTTTAAGATGAGTGGAGGAAGTCACATATGAAAATATTCTCGGTTTTTGGAAAAACATAGGAGGGAACAATATTGAAATTGAACATAATTCCTTCAGGAGGATCATGAACTAACTAAGCTGAACCAATTCTTTTGGTGATAGATAACCCTTGAGGCTTTATGGTTCCCAAAGAATTTGGTTCGGGATTAGTTTCGAGAAGGTCAATTGAAATGAGGTCAAGTCAAATGATCGGATATGCTAGTCGTAGAAATACTTGGGGTAGATAAGTGTTAGTTAGATTTGCTAAAGGGAAGTTGAAACTCTAAATAGCGAACGAATCTGGATTCCGAATAAAAATAGAGAAGTAAGGTTTGATCAACAAATTGAGGAGGTGAAAATAGGTTTGCTGAAGAAGAAGATTGAAGAGTTCCAATATTAGTCCATTAATAGCGAAAAAAAAGATCCTAAGGGATGCTAGAATCCGATAAAAATATAGGAAGAGAACAATCTCGAAAAACAGGGGACACTAAAAGATACCAAAAATCTAGAAAATAAAACATGTAATAACATGTACCATTATACAGGCGGCCTCAACTGGTTAGGGTAGCGTAAACGGGTCGGGGTGTCGGTGCAGCATGAGGACGGTCTGTCAGCTGCAAGGGAGGTGGGTCCCGGCGTGCTTGGAAGGGGTGTGATCAGTTGATGACACCTCATCTTCAGCAGGGCCGGATCTAGTAGTCTTTCCTTAGGCCATGATCTGGAAGTTTCAGGGTACAAACATAAGCAAGGTATCCTACCAGTCTATAATCAACAAAAATATTTATTTATATAATTCGGTCCTATGTCATGACAAATCAATGTTCTAGTTGTTTCTAGGTATATTTTCCTAAGTTGTTGTATGACCTGCATGGGCCACCACTGAAAATATGTCACGACCCGATCCCAATAATCTGGGACTAGTCGGATCATGTCCAGCCTACACCGTTGTTGAGACGGCGGCAGTAAGCTGTTCAGTAGCAGGTAACCATACAACAATACTATAATTTGTCACAACTCAATTTCGGAATTAAACTTTATTAAACTGAAATTCAAATACAATGAAAATTGTTCTGAAGGAAAAATACAGAATTCTGAAATAAACAAAATACAGAAAATGGAAAATCTATCTATCAGCCTCAGATCCATCGTCCTCCTGCGGGGACTTTGGCAGCACAACGGGGTACAACTCAGGGTCGTAATAGCTGTTGTAACACAGCTCAGCATCCTCAACATCGCCTAAAAATATATCTCCAATCAGGAGGGAGCAAAGTACAATTCATGCTAATTAAGCAGTTAAATAAGAAATATAATCATGCAGTTCTAAACAGTTTTAAAACAGGTTTGTTACAGTATAAAACAGTGATTTGAACAGGTAATGACATATGACCGGCTTGGGTTTGTTACAGGAGGGAATAATGGGTTTTGTTACAGTAGTGGTCATAACCATTACGCTATTCTCCAGTCCCCAGTAGTTACAGTACAGTACTCTCGGTGAGAGTTTCGTGTTTGAGACGTGGTTTAGACATGCAGTAAAACGATTAAATAAATAACTGTAACTAACATAAACTATACTTGCCTCATGAAAATGACTGGAGAGGTGGACGACTCCGAGACGGGAAGTTTAGAGTTGTCCTCGAATTCCTACATTCGAGAGATAGACTCAGAGATTAGGTTTACCATCCTTAGCTACGCTAGTTGAAATCTCTATTAGCGTCCTAGTCCAATTTTAGTTGTTTAATTAACTAAACACAGAAAAACACGTTTATTATGTGCGTTGATTTAATACGAGGGAAAATATCATTTTAACTTTGAATTTGGGAAAACAACGTCGCTGCCAGGTTATTTATGAATACTTGGTAATTTTTATAAAATATAATATAAAACTAATTTTTCTTATTTTAGTGAGAAATACGTGATTTTTATTTAATATTAAACTCGTCAATTTAAGTGAGAAAACATTAATTAATTTTATACAAAAATATCTTTTTAATCATTTTAATCGTTAAACATTAAAACTCGTAAAACTAGAAAGATAAGAAATCTAAGCTATTACAGTCACAGACCAGCCAGCTGGGCTTATGCCCATTTACAATTATTTACATAAATTGAAATAAGAATAAGACAGACGTTAGTCCTAAACTGAAAAATAGAAATTAAGTAGAAAACAGAAAATAAATAATAAAAATAAAGATAAATAGTAAGTCTCAGATAATGGTCCGATCCTCATCTGGCTAATTGTCTCAACGTCCGGGCGGGGCCGGTATCGTTTGCACTTAGCCGGGTCCATTGACCGATACGGTCGTCACCCCAAAATTAAATATCGAATAAATTCTGAAAATCATTTTAAATTCATTTTGAAAATAATTCAGGATTTACGGAAAAATCGGACAGCATCTCCTCTATTTTTGGTCAACCCAAAAACTGGAAAAATGGCGCCGATAATTCCTGCAAGTCCCAAACTAGGGAAAAACCCGCATTTTATATATATATAATATCCACAACCAATCCACAGCATAATCGGGACGACCCAAAATGATTTCGGAAGTCCGATTCCAAATCCACAAATCACAGCATGTTCCCGGAAATTTCCAGAAACTAAAACATACCAAAACCATTCCCGAAATATTTCGGGAATGCAAAATAATCCACGGGACCTTTCCGAAAGTCCCGAAAAATTACGACGTCGCTAATACCGAATTCCCAAAGGAAACCGGGGACCATTTCATCATCGACAAATAATAATAAAATAGCGGGACAGGGGGTTATACCTCGGGTTGCTCGGCTAGAGCTCTCAGATGATAAAATAGAAATAATAGAATAGTCCAGAATCAGCGACAAATTCCCGAAATCAGCGCTGGAACCAGCGTCGTCGACGACGAACGCCGAAGAACTCAGAACTAGGGCACGACAGGGTGCTGGCCCAAGAACAGTGAACTGACCAGGGGCACGCGGGGAAGAACGGGCGCTGGCCAAATAGATCGGCTAACGGGGCTCGAAGGGTTCGTCGGACTCGGCCGCGCAAGGGGCGGCGCTGGGCTAGAGTGGGTCGCCGGAGGGACAGCAGGTTGGCGGCGCAAGGGGGCCCGCTGGGGTGCTGTCGTACGGGGGCGCGCGAGGGGAGCTCGGCGCGGCGTGCGGGGCTAGGGCGGCGCTGTCGGAGGACGGGCGGCCGCGCAAGGTGGTCGGCCGAGGATGGTTGGCCGGGGTCGACGCCGAGGGAGAGGGGCGCTAGTGGCCGCGGGTTGGGAAGAGTGGAGGAGTGGTCGGGCTGGAGCGGGGTGGCCGCAGGCGTGGTGCTCCGGCGTCGGAGGAAGCTCGGGGGAAACTTCAGGAAGAGGGTTTTGGTGAGGGTGTGATGGAAGAGAAGAGAGTTAGAGAGTTATTCTTGTTCTGTTAAGAAGGAGAGTGGGGAATAAGAGTAGAATTTATTCCTCTGCGACTGAGAGAGTTAGTTTCTCTCTGTAAAGAAAATGAGGGGAGTGGGGGTGTGCTGTGTGGTGAAGTGGTGAGAAAGAGTGGGTGAGAGTGAGTTGAGGAGAGGGGATTAAGGAGGGGAAAAAATGGTGCTGTGAACGTTGGGGGGTGGGAAATGGTCTCCAGGGAAGGGAACGGGTCGGGTTTCGGGTGCGGGTTCGGGTAGTTCTAGGTTTTAAACCCAAACCCTCAACCAAAATAATTAAATATCAACCATATTCATAATCCTGAATATTAATTTAAAAACCTAATTGGGTTCGGGTTCGAACGGGGTCCAGGCTCAAGGTCAGGTCAGCAACCAAAGATCCAAATTAATTTTGAAATTAATTTTGAACCCACATAATAATAACAATAGCAATAATATTATATTGATAATAATAAATTACAATCGAAAACTGGGTTTTACAATAAGATCATGTACTGCCCTGTGCTTCAACCGCACAGTCCTCTTCTTCCCGTTGAAGAGGTCATTTGATGCCACCGCCGCAGTCGCCTGGTTGTCGCAGTATATCGGTATCGCCGGTATTTGCGCTCCAACCAATGGAAGATCATACATGAGCTCCCGAAGCCATTCTGCTTCCTCGACTGCTGTATCTAGTGCAAAGAACTCAGATTCCATGGATGACCGCGAGAGCATAGTCTGCTTCTTCGACTTCCACGATATAGCATCTCCACCCATTGTGAAAATGTATCCACCTGTGGACCTCTCGCTCTCCACCTCTGAGCACCAACTGGCATCACTGAAGCCTTCCACTACCTGCGGATCTCCCACTACAACAAAAAACCCTTTTAATGACGACTAAAAAGCGTCATTAATGACTAACCATGACGCTTTTTTTTTTCACAGTAACCGTTATGAAAACGGGTGTTATAAATGTTTTTTAAAAGCGTCATAAAATAACCGTCATGAATAGTTTCTATAAAAACGTTATGAATAGTTAATATATAGTGCACAATTCAGAACAATTTTAAAACGTCATGAATAGATAATATGTATAGGCTAAATGCAGCACATTTATAACACTTTATACTATTCAAATTAGCATATTTATAATGCTCTATACTGCACAGTATATATTACATTCCAAAAAGTTAACATTATATATCACCATCTTTATTACATTTCTCAAAATAGAGTACATATCAACATCTTCATTACATTATCAAAATAGAATATCCAAATACATATAGATATTTACAACTACCAAAATTGTCCACATCAAAACTTGGCCACATAACCAATAATCATGAAAGATCAACGACAGCCGGAACACCAGTGAAATCCTGAGAAAAAGAGAAAACCAAATCAGTCCATATAATTGTCAGGCCTAAAAATTAAATCTAATCATGAAATATAATTGTCAGGCCTAAAAACCAAATCAGTCCATATAATTGTCAGGCCTAAAAACCAAATCAGTCCATATAATTTCCAGGCGAATCTGATTTATGCAGGAATCTGATTTATGTAGGAAAATGGTAAAGATTACAGATATGAAAATAAAACTCTATTCCTTTTACTCAGATTAATCACAATCAGTGTTGATCTTCTCAAGCAGCAATGTCTAAATTTTGCCTCACATGCTAATAGCTTTTAGCACAGCACACAAACATGAACTGACAGTCTATTATTCGATTTAATTGCAATTTTCGTCTGGCAGGTTCGCATATATCTTATAACAGTCCATATCCACTTTAGGACTTCATTCAACAAAGTTGATAGAAGTTACATTATCAAATAATACAAGGTCCCACGATAAAATGCTTAATTGCAGATTCATACGGGCAGGACAAATTTGTAGCATAAACAACAATGAATGTGACACCACTTTTTATATTTGTAAATTATACTTAGGTTTATCAGACTTCTCTTGAGTGAACTCCATCAATATCAAATCAAAACAAAAATCACAGAATAGTACTTCAAAGACTAGAAATTACTGTAGCATAATTTTGAAGAAATATATTTGTGCTTTGCTACTTGGGATATGGTAGTAAAAGATGGATAACAAAGCCTTCTACAATCATTGACATCATGGCTACTTTAACTTTTCGGAGAACAACTTTTTTCCCCTAATCGTCTGAAGTACTTCAATTATTTTCGGATAATGCATTTTAATATTGCAATAATTGATGCTATTCGTGATAAATAGTGGCTAAATGCAAAACAATATTCGTGACAACTATATTTAGTATTTCTTCATATAGTTTTTGTCTAACGGAAGATATCAAAGTACGAGTAGTTTTTAAGTTTCAAAAACTTGCATACAAATCAAAATGTTACATGATGTCAAAGTCAATGAGTATAAATATAACTTCAATATTTTTAAATGCAAATTAGCCTAACATTCGTTCCCCTGGTTTGTAACTTTGATCACCTCTCTACATGAAAATTGTCCCTTACGTACCCCACTTCGACGAGTCATTGTAACCTGTTCTGTTCTATTCTATGAACAAAATGTTTCAAAAAATTGATCACTATCCATCTCACGTGACAACTCAAGCTAATGCAACAAAAAAATAAAAATAGCCACGTATAAGAAAAAAAGGAGTTTAGTTGAAATTGGAAACAGGTTTCTATAGTCGAACCTAAGGAAGAAACAAAAACAAAGAAATAAAAATAGTTATGAACTCAATGAGTTTTTCCTTGAGCATTTATTTTCTGCAAAGTGTTAGGTGTCTGAGTGCATCTTCCACCTGAATCCTAGTAAACATGCAAATATATTGGGTGGTGAAATTGAAGGAACAAAAAGAACAAAATGGTGAAGTACAGGCCAGAGAAGGAAATTTCCAGTGAAGTTCATTCCTCCTCGTGCTATGAGCACCAAAGCAAAAGAATAAAATTGAAACATAAGCTTACATATGGATGTAACACAAACGTCTCCTACAATTGGAAGAAACTAGTGTATGCATGTCCATTAATTTCTAAGTGTGTATCATCGTGTGCAAGCTTCCCTCTAGATTATGTGGGGTTAGCCGTTGATATGAACTGTATTGCACTCCTACACCTATCAAATCACAACTCCTCAAGAATTTGCCAAGCAGAGCAGCGATACATGTTGTGCTTGTGGGCCTGTGTCCTTAAATCGTGCGTGGCTTACACTATAGTAAAGTTTGCATGTGTTGAATTGTTGTTGGAGTGACCACGAATAATGAAGTGAAAAGGGACCTAACATTAGCCATCAGTAAGCATCTATATTGGAAGTATTAGTGTGATGCAGTGAAATACACTATCAGTAGCTAATTGAACTTGGAAACATTATAGTTCTATGCAGGATAACTTCAACGTGCAAGTGGGTGAATGAGCTCTCTTACTCGCATGTATTGATCTTTGACATTGCATTAGTATATTATTACTGAGATTCATAAAAAAACACGTAACAATTTGACGAACTTTAAACAGGATTTTCTTCAATACCTGAGCTGCAGATAATTTCTCTACGAAATCTGGTATTTGTTCTAACTGAAGGAGAAATTTACATCTTTAGTGACTTCTACTAACTTTCTAGCTGATTGTTCCCACTTGAGCAACGCGGCACTGCACAACAGTAAAACCACAAACAAGTATAAAAGTTTAAAAAAAAATCCAGAACACGAATGAGGAAATAGCTAGAGATATAAGTATACAACTGTTCGAATCATTAATGATACAGCTTAAATTCAAAGTGGTTTCACAAGAAGGAAAGCTAAACAACACACCTTTCCCGAAGACTGATTCAATAACCGATGCCGACGTGTCTCCGTGCCGAGGACAACCCCGACCGGATCCCGAGCCCACGCCTTCCCGAGCCCTCCTCCGACTCCACTTCCTGTTCTCGACCGAGCGTCGTCCCGCTAATCATGAGCACCGACCTCCCCGATCTTCTGAACCCGAAGCCACAACGCCTGGACGACCTCGACCCACCACATTGTTCCCGCCGTTGCCGCTTTCATCGACGAGCGAGGGGTTGGAAGCTTAGGGCTTAGGGTTCGTGGGAGGAGGGGTTGGGGGCTTAGGGCTTAGAGTAAGACCTAGAGCTAGGGTTTAGAGTGAGACCTAGAGTTAGGGTTTGTGGGAGATTGAAAGGAGGAGATGGGAAATTTTAGGGTTTGGGGAGAGGAGGGAAGAGGGGGCAGAAGGAGAGCAAGGAGAATGAGAGAGTTCTTCTGAGTAAAATCGGAGGGGGAATGGAATATATTACAGAAAGTTTATTACAAGTTTGCCACCGCTCTAAACTATTAATAACGCTTTATTTTATAAACGTTATAAAAAGCCCAGAATTAGCCCAAACCGTCATAGAAAAAAGGTATTTTTCAACTTGATAACGCTTATGTATCAGCCGTCATTAAAACTCCTTGTCGAGCGTCATTAATAGGTCTTTTTGTTGTAGTATCCGCTGTAGTACAGTGCATATGTCTGAGTCTTCTTGAGATATCTCATAACCCGTTTCACAGCTTTCCACTGTTCAGCACCTGGGTTGCTCGTGAAACGACTCAGCATTCCTACGGCGAAAGCTATGTCAGGCCTTGTAGCAGTAGTAGCATACATCAAACTCCCGATTACGCTTGCATACTCCAGCTGCCTGACGCTTTCCCCTGAATTAGGCTTCAGCTTCAGATCACACCTGTACGGCGTATCGATCCCTGGAAGACCCCGATACCCATAACGAGTGATCATTTTCTCAATATAATGAGACTGTGACAGCGCTAGTCCAGTGTCTGTACGGATGATCTTGATCCCTAAGATCACATCAGCTTCCCCCAAGTCCTTCATACTGAACTTGCTTGAGATGAATTTCTTTGTCTCCGTGACACAGCTAATATCCGTACCTAGGATAAGCATGTCGTCCATGTACAGACAAACGATCACACCTCTTCCATCAGCGAACTTCGTGTAAACACACTTGTCCGTATCACTGACCATGTAGCCATTTGACCTTATAACTTTGTCAAATTTCTCATGCCACATCTTGGAAGCATGTTTAAGACCGTACAAGGATTTCACCAACTTGCAGACTTTGTCTTCAAGACCCATGATGACAAATCCCTCCGGCTGTTGCATGTAAATCTCTTCGGTCAGCTCGCCATTTAGGAAAGCCGTATTCACATCCATCTGATGTATCACCATCTTATGTATTGCTGCAAGAGCAATCAACATTCTGATGGTGGTCATCCGGGCTACTGGAGCATACGTGTCAAAATAGTCAATCCCCTGCTTCTGAGAAAATCCCTTGGCTACCAACCTAGCCTTGAACTTGTCAATAGTTCCGTCTGCTTTCATCTTCTTCTTGAAGATCCATTTGCATCCGATGGGTTTCGCTCCTTCAGGAAGATCAACCAACACCCAAGTGTTATTTGAGGTGATGAAATCAATCTCATTGTCAATCGCCTCCTTCCAGAAAACTGCGTCTCTGGTCTTCATCGCCTCATCATAGGTAAGCGGATCTGCTTCCACATGATAGGTGACAAAGTCACTTCCGAAGTCCTTCGGCCTTCTCACACGCTTAGCTGACGGCTCAGCTTGTTCTGGTTCAACCGTTGTTTCAACAACAACATCTTCTTGGACTACATCTTCATTGAAGACTTCAGTCTCTTGTGCACCCTCATTATTCTCCGGAACATCCGGAAGAACAATATTCTTGTGCCTTGCAAACTTGTCTTCAAAATATTCTGCATCGCGAGATTCAATGATATGATTTGACTCAATATCAAGAAATCTCTGAGCATCACTCTTCTCGGCATACCCCAAGAAGATCGTCTTTGTAGTCCTTGTCCCAAGCTTCTGAATCTTTAGATCTGGAAGCGTGACATACGCCAGACACCCCCACACTCGAATGACATTCAAGTTAGGTCTGACCTTGAACCAGAGTTCATGAGGAGTAACGTCTGAAGTTGCATGAGGCACTCTATTTAGAATAAAAGTGGCCGTCAATGCAGCTTCTCCCCAGTAGCACTTAGGAAGGCCAGCAGTCAACAACATTGAATTTATCATTTCTGTCAACGTCCTGTTCTTCCTCTCAGCTACTCCGTTTGATTGAGGAGAGTACGGAGCCGTAGTCTCATTGACAATTCCATGTTCCTTACAGAACGATGCAAATTCATGAGACCTGTACTCCCCATCTCGATCACTTCTTATCCTTTTGAGTTGTTGTCCAGTCTGCCGCTCAGCTTCGGCTCTGAACTCCTTGAACTTCTCGAATGCTTCGTCTTTAGCCTTCAGCAAGTAGATGAACGCATACTTTGAGAAGTCATCGATGAAGGTTATGAAATACTTCATCCCGGCCTTTGTAGAGAACTGTTTGAAGTCACAGATATCGGAGTGAACCAACTCCAGAAGATCTGTACTTCGATTAACCCGAGGAAAGGGTTTCCTTGTGATATTCGTTTGAGCACAAACTTCACATTTCTCTACCTTACCCCCACATTTGGAGATAAGTCCTAGACTAGACATTCTGTTTATTCATTTACAATGAACATGTCCTAGCCTATTATGCCACAACTCAAGAGTATAAGCAGAATGAGTGATTTCATTAATCACATTAATTACATTGGACTGATTTACAAGCTGAATCTTGAACATTCCTTCGGTATAAAAGCTTTCCCGAAATATGTTCCCTTGATAGACATCACCATCTGGCCAGCATTGATGTCCATCCTGAGGCCTGCATTGCAGAGTAGGCCTCCCGAGACCAGGTTCTTGGCGATAGCAGGTACGTGCTTTACGCCTTGAAGCGTCAGAGACTTCCCCGAAGTCAGCTTCAACACCACCGTCCCGATCCCGAGCACTTCAGCTTGTGCCTGGTTCGCCATCATAACCACTTCAGAAGTAGGTGTATAGGTGGTGAACCACACTCCTTACTGGAGCAGACATGGCAGGAGGCTCCAGTGTCTACCCACCAGTCAGAGTCAGTCCTTACTGTATCAACCTGTGCAATCATAGCAATTACGTCAGTGATCATAGATACCTTACTAGGCTCTCCTTGCTCTGATTGCTTGGTCTTTGCTTTACACTCATTCTTAAAGTGGCCCTTCTTGCCACACTTGAAGCAAGGCATTTCTGACTTTGGCTTCTTTTTCTTGATAGAAGTTCCCTTGACTTTTAGATTGTCAGGGTTCTTCTTCTTGCTGTGAAAAGCTGTCTGCTTTCCCTTTGGTTCCTTGGTCTGAACCAGATTGGCGTTAGCCAATTGCTTGGACAGTGTGTCCACCTTCAGTTGAGCCCGCATCTGGTCTTCAACATAGATTTTCTGTAGGAGATCTTCAAGGGTGATCTCCAACTTCTTCCTATGCATGTTTGTATAGAACTTGCTCCATCCAGCGGGGAGCTTTGAGACAATCCCTCCAACAACAAACTTGTCGGGGAGGGGCATCGCCTCGTCTTCCAGCTTCTGTCGCAGTTTCAGGAACTCCTTTACCTGCGACAGCATAGACTTTTCGTCCTCAAAGAACCACTTGTGATATTTTTTAACCACAAATATTTTACTGCGATTCTTGTCTTCTTCGTATAGTTTTTCTAGAGACTCCTATATGTCTCTAGCGATATTCTTCTTAGAATAGGATTCTGCTAGGGAATCCTCCATAGCATTCAGGATAAGCAACCTGCAAATGCTATTCTCCCTTCTCCACTTGGCCTGAAGTTTAGTAGCCGCAGAGATTGCGGCAGCAGACCCAGTATCTGGAACGGTAGGTTCCTCTTCAAGAAGCACGTAATCCACGTCTCTGAGTTGAAGAGTGAGATAAACCTTCCTCTTCCAGACTTGATAATGCTCTCTATCAAACTTCTCTAACTTACAGAAGTCAGTGTTTAGGAGTGAAGCATTAATGTTTTCCATCGTAGCAATAAAGCTTTGAGATTGTTATTGTCGGGAACGCCGGGGCACGCTATTCGATGGAAAATACAGAAACTGAAACAGTTGTAAAGACAACGTTTCAAATGCAATTCCTGAAAGAAGGTTTTGCAACAGAGATCCAGAAGGATTCTGCAAATTACGAGATCTAAAAAGATATCGTAATACACGAATAATCTAAAGAGATTTTCGTGATCGTAGCAAACTGGCAGTAGTGCCTTCTAAAAAGAAGATACTGACAGAACTGCTAAAGGCAACAGAAGAATGACAGGCGAGAGATGGAAATGCTGGGGTGAATTATCACCGTTGCTCAAAGCTTTATTCGTCCTCTGCGAACAGCTTCCAGGAACCAGCAAGGTTGACGAAAAACCTTGGAACACTCCTGCTCTTCTGACTCCTCGGAAGACGGCGAACTCCTCTGGCAATGACTCTACTATTCTCTCTCTGTTTGAAGTAACAGAACCCACGCGTACTAAAAAGTACTAGTGTTTGTGTTAAAGAACACGCTCACTACTCTGTTGTGTTAAAGAACACTTAGAGTTGTTCTCCCTAGAATTCTGATTACTACTACCCTCTGAGAGAGGAGAGAACCTGCATATATAGCCCACGGGGCGGTTGCCAAGCAGTTGCCTGAACTTCAGGGTAGTGGCAGAACCACTCCTGAACGTGCAGCAACTGCTGCAACCGTTCCCGCTCTAATATGCAGCCAGCCATACGAACACAGCCCATTTTACGCACCCTACGCACACTACGCACTCTACGTACGCTGCGCACACTGCGCACTCTACGCACGCTGCGTACGCTGCGCATACTGGGCTGTTATGCGCCTAGCGACGATGCTGACGTGCTAAGTGCAAAGTGCGCCAACAAAACGTCACATTACGCCTCATGAGCCCTTGAGCCCGAGTCCGAGTCGCTAAGTCCCAACGGGACTTAGCTCCTATGGAAATAAATTTTCCAAGAGCAAAAAGCATGAATGCTTTAATTGTTAATTTTAGCTTTTATACCATTAATAATTAATCCCACATGGCACACACCCATGTGCACTACATGTGCATCTCCATAAAGAGAAAAGACTCATATATATGGAGATACACATTCCTTTCTAGCCGATGTGGGACTAAAAATCAAAACAAAAGGCTATAAACCCAACATGTAACAAGTTGCAAACACATAAAAATGGGCTTAAAAGATCAAACGTTGTCACTAAGTTTAATCTTTAGTATAAATTTAAGTAACCAAAATTTACTTCAAAATTCTATGAGAATACAAAAACATAAGCTCAAAAGATCAAAAACTCAATTCTCGGCATTCTTGACATAACTTCAAGTCCATTAAAATTCATTCTAAGTTCTAAGAAACCGATTAAAACAAAGATAAAAATAAAAATGAGTAGTATAAAATTAATCACGAACAACATTATATATATGATCGGTTCGGTTCGGTATTTTTCGGTATGGTATTACACTAAAACCGTTACCACTACCATTATACCATATTTTAGTCGGTTCGACAATTCGGTATCGGTATATATTTTCGGTTTGATTTTTCGGTATATTTTCAATTGGTATTCGGTCGATTTTTCGGTATCGGCCGGTATTTGCTCACCCCTAGTGCCGATGCCTAACCAAGTGACCGATTACTCCTTTTATGGTCGCTCCGGTTGAAGCTGACGAACTCCAACCCCGAACGACTAGCTGAACCACTCAAGAACACGACCGCCACTACAATGGAATAAAAATAAGGCTTCCAAATGCAACATTGTGATCGATGGCCCATTTGAATTATTTTAGTAATCTTCTCGACGAGACAAAGTACATTTTGATGCAACACCTTACAATTAAGACTCCCATATCGGACCAAATGCAGGTATCCCAACAGCCTTGCAAGCCTCAACGACATCCTTACTCCCCTTCGGATTGCTAGTCACCACCACCACCTCTGCCTTCCAATTCTTGGCCGCTTCAACAGCCATTTCTCCCACGTCCGGCCGGCCGCGCACCGCAGTGTCGTGCATTATGACCTTGTTCGTCGGGTGGCCGCTCATCATTTCTGCGATCTCGCTCCCAAAGTTGTGCTCCACGCCCTTGGTCACCCACACCACGCACACGTCCGCGCTGCCCTTCTGCAGCAGGAAGGAGAGGAACACGCATATGCCGGACCCCGTCGCCACCAGGACCGCCCTCCTGTACATGTTCACCAGGTACGGTAGGCCCGCGAAGCGAACCCCTCGCACCCAGAGGTGGCCGGGCGGGTTCGAGATCAGGCCTCTGGTGAAGTCTCCTACCGCTCCCGCGAGCATCGTGTGGCCGTCTTTCCCGTCGGATATGATGCCGAATGCGTGCCACTCCGACAGAGGCGACCTGCTGATCCTTCCGAGCATGCCGGGTTCCACCCCTCCGGAGAACCTTATGATGGAGGCGTGTCCGGATGGCGAGCTGGTAACGTCGACGGGGACCCGTCTCACTGTGATCCAAGGGAGGACGGTGAAGAAGGTGACGGCCGCGGTGGTCCAGAATTCTTGCTGCTTCGCGAGTCTGGAGCCTTCGGGATTGCGATACGAGTGGGTACTGTTGAGAAGAACGAACATCCATAGGAGCACAAGGGCCATCCATCCGGCAAACCTGTGGGTGCGTTCAAACACATTGTGCGTTCAAATCTGGCCCGATGCTAGTCGAAATTGCACACTTCGAGGAAAGTCCGCATCAACATCCACTTCTACGATGACCCTGGCAAAAGCTAATATTTGTCGAAGTGTAGTAGGTGCATCCATCCTTAGAGGAATGCCTATTAAGCTAGCAATCTTCTTAATAGCAACATCATTCCATATGGCCAGAGACATCCACGATAACCGGATCTATATAGGAATTCTGGTTAGACAATCCCATTCGAAGCTCAATGCAAGATTCCACCGTCTTGTAATGGCAAGCTTTCCATTGTCTAGGGACTTCCCTGCAGAATGCGATCCCATCAGCCTCCAACTCAAATTTGAACATGAAGAACCCATCCTCACTTGAGTAGCCGTTCTCGAGATCGAGCCATATTTAGCTCTGGCCGGATATAGGACTACAACCCACTACCAGAATGCATGCCTCGGCCTCCGCCTGGTCCTCAATCGCTATCTCGGTCGTACTTACTTCATTCACCAACAGTGGCTGTGTGAAATGGTGTCTCTCCTTAACTGTTACTCCATGAAGACTTCCAGTCGAGCAGACTAAGGCACAAGATTTAGAAGGAATGAAAGTAAGGGTGGTGTCCTCCTCTTTGGCCTATTTGTAGTCAGTTCAGAAGAAACCAACCCCCATAGCTTCCATCTAGCAGTTGAGAAGTGCTTTGGATGAAGAGATTGGGCAGCGATTATGGAAACTAATTAACATTTTCAATCAGCCTCGCCTTTTGCTCTCTGCTCTGCTCCATGGCGACTCTTCATAGCACTAACGACTGCTGCCTCTCCATCCTCTTCCTGTAATTGGAATTCTCTTCTTCTTCTTCCTTTATTGTTTTTCTTTCACCTCTCCTCTCTCTTATGGATCCATCTCCACTATTATATGAAGATATTATATCAAAATTATCTTCACTTCTCTCTAGCGGTTTGCATGACAATCAGAGCTCTTCATCATCTTCTTCGTCTAATTCGCAAGCCGATTGGAAGTCTTATCTGTTCTTCAAGATTCTGACTGATAAAACTTATCCTACCCATATCATCTCCTCTACTATTCCAAAGATTTGGAGGTGCAAAGGATCTTGTAAAATTGCTGAGTATCACAATGGTTCCTTCTCTGCCAAGTTCGATCTTCAAGAAGATTTAGATGCTGTTGTATCCAATGGTCCTTGGAAGTTAAATGGCCATTTATTGATCATTGAGAAGTGTTATCCCAACAAGCTTCCCAAGGATTATAAATTTCATGAAAGTGCTTTCTGGGTGCAGCTTCATGGGCTTCCTGTTAATCTTCTCACAATTGAATTTGTCTCTACAGTTGCAGCTAAAATTGGAAAAATCCTTCCTCCTTCAAATGTGGAAGCAAAGAAATGGATCTTATTTGCTAGAGTCAAGATCACG
The DNA here is from genome assembly GCA_029216955.1 of Iris pallida. NCBI lineage: Eukaryota > Viridiplantae > Streptophyta > Magnoliopsida > Asparagales > Iridaceae > Iris > Iris pallida. The sequence goes on from JANAVB010011399.1 coordinate 17,604,657, forward strand.
ATTGATATTACTAAGGCTCTACCTCGTTCTCTGAAGATTCCATTGGGCAAGAATCTGGATTGTGAAGTTCATTTAAAGTATGAGCGACTGCCTAAGTACTGTTTGTTCTGTGGTTGCTTAGGACATAGTGTGAGGAAGTGTAGGATTCACACTGATTTTGCGGCTCAGTTATGTGAAGATTGGAATCAAGAACAAAAGACTCAGTTCCAGAGTCTTCTGGATCGACGATTTGATATGTCGATTTGTGTGAATCATGCAGACAAATTCAGGAAGAAATCAACTAACAGAGGTATGTCAGGTCTTGCTATTAAACATCATCTATCCACTCAATCAACAGACTTACCTCCTGAATGTCCTCTGCCTTCTAAAGATGGTGTTTTGAATTCATCTGTTACAGTAAACTCCAATATGAATATTGATCAATCCATTCCTTCTATACAATCGCCATCCTTCGATCAGAATATCCCACAAGACATCTCTTCATCACAGTTCATTATTCCTCCATTCATTCCCATAAATCCTATAGTCCATGAATCAAACTCTGATCTTCCTTCCGGTGAGATTCCGGTGACCGGAGCTTCCATTCCGATTACCACCTTGTCAGTTACAAATCAGTTATCCTCCACTTCATCCACCACTCTTTCTAAACTGCCCACTACTCCTAGTTTTTTGGATGACTCAAATGTTTCTAATGTTGCTGGAAAGGTAGATGGCCCGCATACTACTACCCCTTCTTTCAAGATTAACCATCTCACTAATTCTTTGTCTGTTCTGGATCCTGATCCTATCATTCCTTCTTCTCCTTCACCTACTGTCCAGCCTGATACCACACTGTCCACTATTAACTCTGTTTCCTCATCCACCACACCTCATCTATCTTCCACTTCTAATACTACTAAATCTGTCTCTGTTAAATCTACTTTCACTTCCCTTCTCAAATCACTTAGTCCACTTCAAACCACCTCAAACCTTCAACCAAAATTAGGCCTGTCAATGGTAGCTTATTGGTCGGATATTGGCATTACCATATCCGAACCATTAACTATCGGATATATTCGATAACTATCCGATATCCGATCGGATAGAAGTTTTGGCTACCGTATCCGTTACCGATAATTTTAACGGATATCGGATAATATCCGAACCAATAAGATTACTAAAAAAATATTTAAAAAGGGAAGAAAAAAAATCAGAACCAGCAGATTTTGTCAAGAATCAACAGATTTTTACATTGAAATGACAAATTTTGTCTAGAAACACCAGATTTCCACGTTGAAATATCAGAAGCAGCAGATTTTCACATTGTAACAACAGATTTTGTCATATATATGTGCAGATTTTTACATTGAAATATCATAAGCAGCATATTTTCATGCATACATTGAATACAATTGCACCAAATTTTTTTCCACACAAGCACATATAACTAATAGTCCCATGCATACATTGAATATATTTTAAATTTATTAAATAATTTAAATATTATTGGTTCGGATATTATTGGTCCGGATATGACACTTACCGTATCCGTATCCGATATCCGATAAATATCCGATATGATATCCGAATCCGTATCCGTATCCGAAATTTCGGATATTTTCGGTTCGAATACGAATCGGATACGGATTTTCGGTCTACCATTGACAGGCCTAACCAAAATATGCTGAAGATCAATCTCTTTGTCCTAACCCTTCACCCACATCTCTGGCTTCAGACTTGATTAACACATTTAGTAACCCATCATATTTTGAAGTTAATCTTCCTGAATCAAATCCTAATGTTGAATCAATTGTTACTGTTTCACCAATTGTTGTTGGAAAAATGTCTGCAAAAAGAACAAGGTCTTCTATTACTGATGAAGATGTTGATCTTGTTAATCATAGACCCTTTAAATGCTTGGTTGTATCCAAGGATGATATTATAGGCGCGGCTGGCCTGCAACAGCCTTCATTGCCATGATCCTATCATAGAATTGTAGGGGTTTGAGAAATGACCCTACAATTCGTACTCTTCAGTCATTTCTCCGTGCATCTAGACCAAAACTCTTATTTCTTTCAGAAACTAGATGTTCGTCAACAATTGCATCTTCAATTGCAATGAAGTTAGGCTTTGACAATTATCATTCTGTTTCCTCAAGAGGTAACTCAGGAGGTCTCCTTCTCTGTTGGGATCATATTGTTAAGCTGACCATTGTATCCATCTCTGACAACTGTATTCATTCTACTATTCAATATCCTGGTTTCCCTTGTCCTTGGTCACTATTCTGTATTTATGGTCCTCCATCCTTATCTGATCGATTTGCATTTTGGAGTCAACTGGAATTCATAATGGCCTCTGTTACTTTTCCTTGGATTTGTATTGGGGATTGTAATGGCATTCTATCTGCTGATGAGAAGCTTGGAGGAAGCCAATTTAATAACAACCAACATCGAGATTTCATTCATTGGCATAATTCTGTTGCAGCAATGGACATTATATCTTATGGACCTGCATATACATGGAATAATAGAAGGAAAGCTCCTCAATATATTGCAGAAAAACTTGACAGAGCTATGGTAGACACTCAATGGCAATCTCTAAATCCCTCAGCTGGTCTACTACACTTACCATGCCTTAATAGTGACCACAATCCTATTTTGTTGCTCCTGTCCTTAACTCAGAGGAAGAAAAGACCCATTTATCGATTTGAATCTTTGTGGACAGTGGAACCTGATTTTCAACAATCATTTACTGATTGTTGGTCCCAGCTACACTCCTCTAATTTTCAAAACAAGCTGAAACATCTATTGCCACATCTTCATCATTGGAGGAAGGTTTCTTCTGGCTACTTAAAGAATGATATTAAAGCTTTGGAGAATAGATTATTAAATATTCAATCTCAAGCCTACTCTACTGCTGGCTATCTTGAAGAAAAGGAATGTCAAATTCTTCTGAATAAGTTACTCCTACAGCAAGAAATGTACTGGAAACAAAGGTCTACTATTACTTGGCTCAAAGAAGGAGATAGAAATACTAAATTCTTTCATTTATCTGCTACTTCAAGAAATCAAAGGAACTTTATTTACAGTGTTACGAAAGATAATGGGCTTATTGCTACACAGCATATTGAGATTGCAGACATATTTGTATCTCATTTCAGTAACATTTTCCAGGCAGTGGAGACTACTTCTATTCCTGAGCATATCCTTGCTGATTTACCTATCATTGATGTTGCTGATAACTCCTTCATACACTCTATTCCAAGTCCAGATGAAATTAAGGCTGTAGTTATGGGAATGGTAAGTCCCCAGGGCCTGATGGGTATCCAGCTCTCTTATATCAAAAATGTTGGGATACTATTTGTAACACCCTGTTTTCTGAAATTGGGGATTTTTGAAAATTTATTATTTTTATTATTTATTAGTGATATTTTAGTCATGGTATGATTTTTGATGATTATTAGTGTGATTTGAACCATCTTCAAGTCATGCTAAGTCATGACTTATGACTTTGTGATTTTGTTAGAATAACTTAGTGTAAACCCTAGTTTTCTCTAACCCAGAAGTTGCCATGACCATGAGAGCCTAGCCATAGGCTTAGAACACCAATTAGTGATTTTTAGCTTAAGGGGTATTTTGGTAATTTTCTAGGATTTGTTTGGAATTATTTGGGTTTATGTGTTTTTATTAGTGTTTAATTATTGTTAAGTGTCATGAGAGCCCCTAACCTAGTTTAACCTAATCTAGAGGTTAGTTACTAACCTAGAATGACTAAGAGGAATGATATTTGTCATGGGATAAAGTGAAATAAATATCTAGTTACCTTTATTTGATATTTTGCTTAAACCATGCAAAATATCTTAAACCTTTACCTAAAGTCCTTCCCTTAGCTTGGAAGCAACCCAAGGACAACCCCCCCCTACCCCATGGTAGCCAAGAAACCACCCCTTGCTACCCCCTCTCCTATATAGTTAACACTTAGTTCAAGAGTTCAAGTTTCATGAGAAAAGAACTCTTGAAAAACCAAGAAAAACCCTTCCACTTCACATAGCCATAACCTTGTCATTTCTCAAGCTTTGGACCTCTAGTTTCTTGCATTAGGACACTAGTATTCTGAGGAAGCCTAGGGAGAATAGCTATCCAAGTTTCATCAAGCAAGGACTCATCAAGCTAGGGGACACACACTCCTCATTTTGGTGTTTTTTCAAGAAAACCACATTGAGGTAAATATATCTAAACCTAGTTATTATACTGGTTTTTCTTCATTATTGCATGCATATAGTTATAATATAGTTGTGGGTAGGGTTTGGTACAATTTTAGGATTGTTTGGTGTCGTGTCGGACACGTATCCTACTTGTAAAACTCTAATTTTTGCTCACTGTTTTGATCACTGTCATAGTATATATACACACTGTTTTTCAAAACTTTTTGAACCAAAACCTAGCCTAGCTAACCCTAAACCTAACCCTAAAACACTGAGCACAAGTTGGGTTGTGTCGTGTCCAAAATCTGGACACGAAGCTCTCAGTTTCACTCACACTGGACACACTGCACAGTGCACTGAAATCCCCTGCTACCACCCCCTTGGTTCTCCCTACACACGACACTAGGACACGGGAAAATTGGTGGACACGAGGGGGCATTGTCTGCGCACATGCCTCCAGAATTTCAAGACACCTCGTGTCCTATCGAGAGAGCACGGACACGTGCACTGGTCGTGCACTATCAGCGCACACACGCACAGACACCAACTTCGAGTGTCTCGTATCGCACGGACACGACACGATGACACCTGGTGGTGACACGATTGTGTAGCCCAACACGTGGGCTACACGTGGACATGAGCACGAGGCCCCACGTGGCCCGTGTCGTGTCCACGAGGCGTGTGCATCTCTGCACGACGCAGTGCAAAACACGCGTATCAGTCGTATTTTCACGACTGATACGGCCCTCGTGTCGACACTGTGCGACACTTGGACACAAATCAGGTTAGTGGACACCTAGTAGACCCCTAGGCGAACTTTCTCCCACGAGCACGAGACACATGGACACGTGTGTCGTGTCCTAGAGTGAACTGCACGCGTGCACGACGCTGTGCACGCGTGGGTGTATCAGAAATTTACCCGAGCCATGTTTTTGAGTGTTTGGACACATTATTTCGTGTCGTGGTATCGTGTCAGTGTCCTAGGACACTAGTATATGTGCGGGGTGTCAGTTACCAACTCTTGGTTGAGAGTCTTAGCTCGATTAGGTTGTGTGTATTCGAATTTCCCCATTCGAGTGCACTGTGCACTGTCACAGTTTTTGGGATTATTTCCAGTTTTTAGAAATCGAATTTCGATTCGATTTTGTTAATGATTTATACTTAGGACTAGTGTATTTTAGTGTGTAAATATGTAGTATATATGTATATGTAAGTGTGGGTCAATTTTGGGAGTATTTGGTTGGGTATTTGTAGAGTTGTGTGTATATACATATATATGTATATATGTTCCTGTGTGTGTGTGTGTTTGGGACTGGAATTGTGGTTCCAGTAAACCTGGAATCCCCCCCCCTGCTATGTACAGCAGTCTCTCCCTCTCTCTCTCACTGTTTCTATAACTCTCTCACCCACTCTAAGTCTCTCTCTCCTATCTATATATATATAAGTAATATATGTATATAGATTGATATATATATATATAGATATATATATATATATATATATATATATATATATATATATATATATATATATATATGTATATATATAGTGATATATATACATTTGTGTTAGGTCTCACTATGTCATACATAGTGTTATATGTATATATGTGTGAGTGTGGGTTTGTACTATATATGATATTCATATTTGATATATGGGTAGCTAGTGTCTAATTATATATAGATATAGTGATATTATATATATATGTATAACTTGTTAAGGTATAGGTTTAGATGAAAACCTATAACCAATAAATCTTTGACAATGGCCTATGGCCTAGGATTACTAGCCTATGGCTTGGGGCTAGCCCTAATGACCCAAAACCCATTGTTGACCCTTGTTGACTGAAAGTTGACCAAAGTCAACTTTAGGTCAAAGATGACCTAGTTCACCTAGAAATGACTAGGAATGACCTAAAATAACTAGTTTGACCCTATTTGACCTTGTTTGACTTTAATTGACTTAGTTTGATTTCCTGTAAAGTTGACTATTAGAGTTGACCAAGAGTTGACTTTTGACCAGTTTGACCTAGAATCATGTAGTATGCATTGTATACTTTATTTTTATCATTGTGGATACTTTGTGACTTGTATTGCTCTGACTAGGAGCCAGACACCTCTCCTCAGACAGTATATCCTCTTCAGACATTCAGTTATCAGGCGAGTACATTCTCTGACCGTTTCATACTTGTTCAGGCTTTACTTCTCGCTCTAGATTACTTTACTTGTTGCTGTCACATTGGTAACACGGATTGGTACTATATGGATCTTTACATGAGATGTTATCCCCCTCGGGAGCATCGGGTACTTTATGTTATGTGTGTTTCACTTTCATCATGTACTCCTGTGCTTCCATCATGCATGTATACTCATGTGATCATGTACTCTCATGTTTACTGAGCCCTCATATATACTATCATGTGCACCCTTTCATGGGCCCCATGTGATATCATGTACAATAACGTAACTTGTATAGATCCTTGTGTATTGATTGGGGAAAACGGGGGAGTAGAAGTAGTCATGTGAATAATTCCAAAGTAGTGTAATCATGTGCAAACTCAGTAGTGTAATCATGTATAAATTCTAGCCATTCACATGCCTATCTTGTGCTCTACATCACTAGTCACTACAGTTCTCTATATACAGTAGATATTTCATTACAGCTATCTCTTTTACAGCATATATTTCCTTTCAGCAGTTCATGTATCTTACTCTATTGCCTGTATCGTATTTCCTAACCTGCTATGCACTGCGTGAGATGTATTGTGCTCGTTCCCGTCCTGATTGGACCTGTTGAAAATATTACAGAGGATGAGGATGAGGCCCTGGTGACTACCTACTATGGAGCAGGACTAGATGATACTTATGTTGTGGACCCTCAGCAGGATCCACCTGCAGCTGAGGATATTGCCCCAGTAGTCTAGACCAGTTTAGTTTAGGCAGTCTTTTCTATATTTACTTTTTGTCTCACATTCTGAGTTGTATTTTGAGATGTGGAGATGTATAGACTCTTAGACTTATTGTATTATGAGTTGACATTCTGGTGTTATGTTATCCTAGACACTTGGACATTTTCATCTATGCTATGGTTCTCTTTGAGTTACTATCTATCTATCTGTTCTTCATTCTTCTACCCTAGATGTGATTGAGATGTATATTGTTATGTCACCTCCATTCGGAGAGTATAAACTGTACAGGTACTTTTATATGGTTAGATGATTGACCTAGGACAGCGTTCTACCGCCGATACTGCGGCGTAGGCTGGGCGTTGTTACGTTCTCGTACCCTGACAGTGGGTGCGGGTCGTGACACATTTTTAGTGGTGACCCATGCAGGTCTCGAGTTTATGTAGTGGTACTCGAACTAGAGTATCACTACAGCCTGTGATAGGATTGGAGGAATAGGCTTAGAGAGAATGGATACTCAATCACTGCTAGGATACTTTGAGAGATTCCTGGGATGACCCTTGAGAATCTCATTTGAAATTACGATTTAAACTCCTTTTTCCTTGATTAAATTTGATTTTGGAGGATTCACTGTAGAACTTTGAATCCTGGTGTTAGTTGATAATTTTAAAATTTTTGTAGTTGTTGATTTTAATTTCTTAGTGTTAGATTAATATCTTTTATTTTAGGGTACTCAATCACATTTATGAGAAAACTCTTATCTGTTTCTTGCCATCTAATCCTCTTGCTAATTGCTTTTCATTGAAATGAACTGTCCCCTCTATTTTTGCATCTTGCTCAACTCCTACTACCAATCTATGTGACTGTAACCCAAACCTGACTTACTCGACATTTCCTCAAATCAAGACTTTATTGAGACCTTCTAACCTTGACCCTTGATTGATCGAACCCTAACTATATTCATCTAGTAACCTATAAATCCCTAGGACAGTGTTCCTAAATTATTTACTGGACTCCTGATTAATTTTATTTCATGGGTTAATTTGATCCTCTTCAATTTTTGCATCAATTTGTCACGTTTCGAACTACCACTTTCTATTCTAGATCATTGGACGTCCTTTACCGTGACTTAGATATTCAGAGTATAAACACTAGCTGTTACCTCCCAACAAACTTCACATATAAAACCTAGACTAGCCTACCTTCATGTAGGTATTCCATGTCCCACTAAAATCCGTCTCCCTGTACTCTATTTTACTTGATATGATTTTCTGGTCAAATGGCTAAACTATAACCTCTGCCATGATACTAAATTTATTCTTATTTCAATTAGAAATCCACCTTAGTTCAATTCTTTCGACCTAGCATGTGATGGCGTTCTACTTGAATCCTTGAATACTTAACCTTGTACCTTACCTTGGATGCTTGACCCGATTGGTTAAGGATCTTGGACTATGTATCTTCTTTTATCATTTCCACCCTTACTTATATCTTATGCCATAAAATTAACCCTAGTTTTGCAAGCTTATCTATTTTCGAGCTTGGTCATGACATATTTTATTGGGTGGCCATCCACTAACATATTGTCTAATCAGAACCGGCGCATGATGGTCTGATCAACCTATTGCGTTTTGGTTCGCTTTTCGTATATTAATCTACGTGGATGGACACAGTTAAACTTACCCTAGAATCTTATCCACAAACAGCCTTGACAATTCTCCTTGGAATTATTTTAATCGCCTATGAACCTCGTATTCGTATCCAGTTGAATTAAATTTATCATGACCTGGATCTTCATCATTGGATGCTCGTGCTCATACTTAATTTTAATTGATTTTCCATCTTGCCCAAATCTCTATTTTTTCCTGAAATTGATCAACTTAGATCGTGTCAAGACAAAAATCTAATTGTGATTGTTTGTGCCTAAATTTTCAATTTTCTTTTACCACTTTATGGAATGGTAACTTTAATGATTTCTCACTTGTTAATGACCTATTTTCATATAGGATGGTAGACGGCCTATAGCCTTGATGATTGTTGTTTCCTTACCTTCCCAATTAGGACACCTTAGATTGCTTGAACGTTTTGATACCATAGGACAGTATTGATCTAGAATGACTAGTGCACCCAGATGAGACCACAGACTTTCCCATTTAACCTGTCCCCCTGGTACCATTATTGCATCACCAATTCTGGTTAAAATTAGGCCATAGACCCTTCCCACTCTAAATTATGATCACCGTAGACACATTACCGTGACTTTTAAATTTGGAACACAAGACTAGTTGTTTTCTCAAAACTGACTTCACATACCTGACCTAGACATGACATACTACACCCATGACCTTAGTGTCCCACTCAGGCATACCATTGTGTGCCTCATTTGCTTAGTACGATTTTTCTGACCCGAGACTCCATCCTGATTTACCCTATGGAGTTACTTTTGGCTTCAAATTAAATTGAGGACACCTTATGACCTAAAACTGCCAGCCAATTTTTGGACATGACCCAGTATAGGTCTACTACCCATATTTTGCTTGTTGACCTTGTATGTTGCCTAGGTAGTGGCTTCGTCCTTGATTGTTGGAGGTTTGACCTAGAAGGAGTACGACCATCTAAATTTCGAGGACGAAATTATTTTAAGGTGGGTAGACTTGTAACACCCTGTTTTCTGAAATTGGGAATTTTTGAAAATTTATTATTTTTATTATTTATTAGTGATATTTTAGTCATGGTATGATTTTTGATGATTATTAGTGTGATTTGAACCATCTTCAAGTCATGCTAAGTCATGACTTATGACTTTGTGATTTTGTTAGAATAACTTAGTGTAAATCCTAGTTTTCTCTAACCCAGAAGTTGCCATGACCATGAGAGCCTAGCCATAGGCTTAGAACACCAATTAGTGATTTTTAGCTTAAGGGGTATTTTGGTAATTTTCTAGGATTTGTTTGGAATTATTTGGGTTTATGTGTTTTTATTAGTGTTTAATTATTGTTAAGTGTCATGAGAGCCCCTAACCTAGTTTAACCTAATCTAGAGGTTAGTTACTAACCTAGAATGACTAAGAGGAATGATATTTGTCATGGGATAAAGTGAAATAAATATCTAGTTACCTTTATTTGATATTTTGCTTAAACCATGCAAAATATCTTAAACCTTTACCTAAAGTCCTTCCCTTAGCTTGGAAGCAACCCAAGGACAACCCCCCCCCCCCTACCCCATGGCAGCCAAGAAACCACCCCTTGCTACCCCCTCTCCTATATAGTTAACACTTAGTTCAAGAGTTCAAGTTTCATGAGAAAAGAACTCTTGAAAAACCAAGAAAAACCCTTCCACTTCACATAGCCATAACCTTGTCATTTCTCAAGCTTTGGACCTCTAGTTTCTTGCATTAGGACACTAGTATTCTGAGGAAGCCTAGGGAGAATAGCTATCCAAGTTTCATCAAGCAAGGACTCATCAAGCTAGGGGACACACACTCCTCATTTTGGTGTTTTTTCAAGAAAACCACATTGAGGTAAATATATCTAAACCTAGTTATTATACTGGTTTTTCTTCATTATTGCATGCATATAGTTATAATATAGTTGTGGGTAGGGTTTGGTACAATTTTAGGATTGTTTGGTGTCGTGTCGGACACGTATCCTACTTGTAAAACTCTAATTTTTGCTCACTGTTTTGATCACTGTCATAGTATATATACACACTGTTTTCCAAAACTTTTTGAACCAAAACCTAGCCTAGCTAACCCTAAACCTAACCCTAAAACACTGAGCACAAGTTGGGTTGTGTCGTGTCCAAAATCTGGACACGAAGCTCTCAGTTTCACTCACACTGGACACACTGCACAGTGCACTGAAATCCCCTGCTACCACCCCCTTGGTTCTCCCTACACACGACACTAGGACACGGGAAAATTGGTGGACACGAGGGGGCATTGTCTGCGCACATGCCCCCAGAATTTCAAGACACCTCGTATCCTATCGAGAGAGCACGGACACGTGCACTGGTCGTGCACTATCAGCGCACACACGCACAGACACCAACTTCGAGTGTCTCGTATCGCACGGACACGACACGATGACACCTGGTGGTGACACGATTGTGTAGCCCAACACGTGGGCTACACGTGGACATGAGCACGAGGCCCCACGTGGCCCGTGTCGTGTCCACGAGGCGTGTGCATCTCTGTACGACGCAGTGCAAAACACGCGTATCAGTCGTATTTTTACGACTGATACGGCCCTCGTGTCGACACTGTGCGACACTTGGACACAAATCAGGTTAGTAGACACCTAGTAGACCCCTAGGCGAACTTTCCCCCACGAGCACGAGACACATGGATACGTGTGTCGTGTCCTAGAGTGAACTGCACGCGTGCACGACGCTGTGCACGCGTGGGTGTATCAGGAATTTACCCGAGCCATGTTTTTGAGTGTTTGGACACATTATTTCGTGTCGTGGTGTCGTGTCAGTATCCTAGGACACTAGTATATGTGCGGGGTGTCAGTTACCAACTCTTGGTTGAGAGTCTTAGCTCGATTAGGTTGTGTGTATTCGAATTTCCCCATTCGAGTGCACTGTGCACTGTCACAGTTTTTGGGATTATTTCCAGTTTTTAGAAATCGAATTTCGATTCGATTTTGTTAATGATTTATACTTAGGACTAGTGTATTTTAGTGTGTAAATATGTAGTATATATGTATATGTAAGTGTGGGTCAATTTTGGGAGTATTTGGTTGGGTATTTGTAGAGTTGTGTGTATATACATATATATGTATATATGTTCCTGTGTGTGTGTGTGTTTGGGACTGGAATTGTGGTTCCAGTAAACCTGGAATCCCCCCCTGCTGTGTACAGCAGTCTCTCCCTCTCTCTCTCACTGTTTCTATAACTCTCTCACCCACTCTAAGTCTCTCTCTCCTATCTATATATATATAAGTAATATATGTATATAGATTGATATATATATATAGATATATATATATATATATATATATATATATATATATATATATATATATATTTTTATATATATATATATATATATATATATGTATATATATAGTGATATATATACATTTGTGTTAGGTCTCACTATGTCATACATAGTGTTATATGTATATATGTGTGAGTGTGGGTTTGTACTATATATGATATTCATATTTGATATATGGGTAGCTAGTGTCTAATTATATATAGATATAGTGATATTATATATATATGTATAACTTGTTAAGGTATAGGTTTAGATGAAAACCTATAACCAATAAATCTTTGACAATGGCCTATGGCCTAGGATTACTAGCCTATGGCTTGGGGCTAGCCCTAATGACCCAAAACCTATTGTTGACCCTTGTTGACTGAAAGTTGACCAAAGTCAACTTTAGGTCAAAGATGACCTAGTTCACCTAGAAATGACTAGGAATGACCTAAAATAACTAGTTTGACCCTATTTGACCTTGTTTGACTTTAATTGACTTAGTTTGATTTCCTGTAAAGTTGACTATTAGAGTTGACCAAGAGTTGACTTTTGACCAGTTTGACCTAGAATCATGTAGTATGCATTGTATACTTTATTTTTATCATTGTGGATACTTTGTGACTTGTATTGCTCTGACTAGGAGCCAGACACCTCTCCTCAGACAGTATATCCTCTTCAGACATTCAGTTATCAGGCGAGTACATTCTCTGACCGTTTCATACTTGTTCAGGCTTTACTTCTCGCTCTAGATTACTTTACTTGTTGCTGTCACATTGGTAACATGGATTGGTACTATATGGATCTTTACATGAGATGTTATCCCCCTCGGGAGCATCGGGTACTTCATGTTATGTGTATTTCACTTTCATCATGTACTCCTGTGCTTCCATCATGCATGTATACTCATGTGATCATGTACTCTCATGTTTACTGAGCCCTCATGTATACTATCATGTGCACCCTTTCATGGGCCCCATGTGATATCATGTACAATAACGTAACTTGTATAGATCCTTGTGTATTGATTGGGGAAAACGGGGGAGTAGAAGTAGTCATGTGAATAATTCCAAAGTAGTGTAATCATGTGCAAACTCAGTAGTGTAATCATGTATAAATTCTAGCCATTCACATGCCTATCTTGTGCTCTACATCACTAGTCACTACAGTTCTCTATATACAGTAGATATTTTATTACAGCTATCTCTTTTACAGCGTATATTTCCTTTCAGCAGTTCATGTATCTTACTCTATTGCCTGTATCGTATTTCCTAACCTACTATGCACTGCGTGAGATGTATTGTGCTCGTTCCCGTCCTGATTGGACCTGTTGAAAATATTACAGAGGATGAGGATGAGGCCCTGGTGACTACCTACTATGGAGCAGGACTAGATGATACTTATATTGTGGACCCTCAGCAGGATCCACCTGCAGCTGAGGATATTGCCCCAGTAGTCTAGACCAGTTTAGTCTAGGCAGTCTTTTCTATATTTACTTTTTGTCTCACATTCTGAGTTGTATTTTGAGATGTGGAGATGTATAGACTCTTAGACTTATTGTATTATGAGTTGACATTCTGGTGTTATGTTATCCTAGACACTTGGAGATTTTCATCTATGCTATGGTTCTCTTTGAGTTACTATCTATCTATATGTTCTTCATTCTTCTACCCTAGATGTGATTGAGATGTATATTGTTATGTTACCTCCATTCGGAGAGTATAAACTGTACAGGTACTTTTATATGGTTAGATGATTGACCTAGGACAGCGTTCTACCGCCGATACTGCGGCGTAGGCTGGGCGTTGTTACGTTCTCGTACCCTGACAGTGGGTGCGGGTCGTGACACTATTGGTAATGAGGTATCGTCTCTTATTCAAAATTTCTTTCAAACTGGTATCATGCCTCACAATCTCAATCATACTTTCATTGCTCTTATTCCCAAGATCAAAAATCCTTCCAAACCTGTTGATTATAGGCCCATTGCTTTGTGCAACGTTCTTTATAAAATCATTTCCAAACTTCTTGCTAACAGGCTTCGTCCATTTATGCATCATTTGATTAGCCACTTTCAAAATGCTTTTGTCCCTGGTAGGAATATTGGTGATAATATTGTTTTGGCACAAGAGTTATTGCATTCAATTTCTAATTTCTCTCCTACAAAAAGTTTATTTGCTTTTAAAGTTGATATGTCGAAAGCTTATGATAGATTGGGTTGGAACATTATCAGTCAAGCTTTGTGTGGGTATGGTATTTTAGGAAAATCCCATGATCTTATTATGGAATGTGTTTCAACTTCCTCATTTGCCATCCTTATTAATGGTGAACCTTCTAAATCCTTTTTTCCACAACGTGGTATTAGACAGGGATGTCCCTTGTCTCCTTACATTTTCATATTATGTATGGAAATACTCTCATCTCTGCTCAACAGTATGGTGAGAAATTCTTTGTATGAAGGTATCACATTGAGAAACTCGAATACAATTTACTCACACTTGGCATTTGCTGATGATCTCTTCATATTTGGTACATGTTCTCTCCATAATATCTATCAAGTTAAGCATATTCTCAAAACTTTTGAATCATGGTCTGGACAAAGCATAAATTTTGAGAAATCTTCTATCTTCTTCTCTAAGAAGACTGACCCAATTATGAAGGAGCTGTATATTCAACTACTGGGGGTTAAACCTATGACATTGAAGGATAAATATTTGGGACATATGCTACTTCAGTCTAAGTACAGGGTTAGTACTTTTTCTGAATTGCTCAAGAGCAGTACTTCTAAACTTCAGGGATGGCAAAGGAAGTGTCTGTCTCATGCAGGAAGAACCACCCTCATCAAATCCACTTTATCATCTTTGCCTACATATCACCTATCATCCTACTTCATTCCCAAGAAGGTGACTGACTGTCTAGTCAAGGACCAGAGAAACTTCTGGTGGGGTTCAACAGAAAAGAGGAAAATTCATTTTACTTCCTGGAGC
>JANAVB010011399.1:17624712-17661879 GCA_029216955.1 Iris pallida
AAGCGTCCGGAGGCCGCTAGGACGAGAGCGGCGATATTGAGCGTGAAGCATACGACGAAGAGGCGTTTGTACACTGTGAGCAGCGACTGGTCCAGCAGAATTACGGACAGACGGGACTGATCATGACCGCTTCGCTTGTTTGCGAATGGCAGTTCTCGCTCTCCTCGGGGGGCCTTCTGACTTTCTGCATCGTCTTCTGCGACAAAACCGTTGATATCTTGTTCTTCTTCGTCGTCATTGTCGTCGCCGGTCATGTCGCAGAAGTGGCTGCTTGGCCGGCTGAGCGACCTCTGGATCGCTTGCCGCAAGGGGTGTACCTTCAAGGAGCCGCCTCGCGTCCAAGTGAGCCAGACCCAGCGGACGCCGTCGGGCTCGCAACGCTCGCTGGGGCCAGAGGGGAGGATCGGGCGCGGGGATCTGCATTCGAAGGTGACCCCATGGCAGCTTTGGGACCTCGGTTGCATTGTGTTTGTGTTGTCACAATAGCCTTAATTTGCTTCCACAACAGCAAGAGGGAGCTTGAGCTTTATATAAAGCTGATACAAGTGAGTGAGTAAGTGTCCGGTCAAAGCACTTGAGCCAAATGATTGAATGATAGCGAGTGATCTGTTGGAGTGGATGGGGTTTCCAACCTATGTGGAGAAGATCCCGGAGTGCGACGAGCGCCAATCGTGTGTCGAAGAAGCTCGGAAAGTAGGCGACGCGGAGTCGCTATTGCTGCTGCTGCTCCTAAGGGAGGTTCTGGACTGGGTCTGCCAAGTTCGGCCCGAACTCGGTCCCAGGCCGAGTTCTGGCCGAACTCGGTCTGGCTGTTCCAGAATGTTGGCGTTAGGTTCTGTTTGTCCGACACAGAGTTCTGGTCGAACTCTGTGTCGTCGGGGGCTGAAACGGATTTTAGGGTGACTTTTCACCACTGGATCTAATCCAACGGTCCAGGTTGGTTGCGGGATTGGAGAGTTAAGTTGGGATTTCCAAACGCTAATTCAATTACGCAACGTTACACAAGAAAGAGAGAGGAAGGAGGCAAGAGTGCCATTACAACTTCGGGAGAGAAGACGGAGGATTGAAGGTCGTTTTCGAAGGAGATCGTGTTTCGGGTAATCTATACTCGTCGTTCTCGCTCTTCGTAGCCTTGTAATCATTGTTCTTACTTCTGAGTGTTGTGGGGATCCGATTTGGATCGAGAGGAGTTTGTAGAGGGTGTAATTCTTCTATTCCATTAGTGGAGGCTTCTCAGGGTTGGACTCCGATCGTCCCGTGGTTTTTCCCGCAAGGGTTTTCCACGTCAAAAATTCTCTGTGTCTGCGTGGATTGTTTTGTGTGGTTGTTTTTGGGTTCGTGCGTTGTATTGCTCGGTCCTCTCGCAGGTACTCTCCGGTTTGGGAAAAGGTTTCCGCGCTTCTTTCCCAATAGAGTGGTATCAAAGCCAGGTTCTGGAATTCAGAAGGGTGTCAGGAGTTGACAGAAACCAAAGAGGAGAGATGGACGCGAAGCCGGTGCGCATGGTGAACCTGAACGGCACCAACTATCACTATTGGCGGAGCAAGATGAAGGATTTGCTATTTTTCAAGAAACTGCATCTACCCGTGTTTGCATCCGAGAAGCCCAGTGATAAATCCGAGGAGGACTGGACATTCGAGCATATACAGGTGTGTGGGTACATACGGCAGTTTGTTGATGAGAACGTGTACAACCACGTTGCCAATATTGAGCACGCGAAGACGTTGTGGGATAAGCTGGAATCCTTGTATGCGAAGAAGACCGGGGTAAACAAGTTGTTCCTGATCCGAACGATGATGGGTCTGCGATATAAGGATGGGGCGTCTATTTCGGACCACTTGAGTGAGTTCCAGGGCGTGGTTGACCAGCTATCTTCTATGGGAGTCAAGTTCGACGACGAAGTTCAGGGACTGTGGCTGCTGTGTACATTGCCAGACTCGTGGGAGACCGTACGATTATCTATGATCGCTTCTGCTCCAGAGGGCGTGGTCAGTCTGGAGTTTGCCAAGAGCGGGGTGCTGAATGAAGAGATGCGGAGACGTTCTCAGGGCACTTCATCCACATCCCACCACTCAGAGGCATTGGTTTCAGAGAGCCGCGGAAGGGGCAAAAGCAGGGGTCCAGGTGGTGGCAGAGATAAGAGCAGGGGGAAGTCCAAGGGTCGTTACGAGGACTCAGAGTGTTACCATTGTGGTAAGAAGGGCCACATCAAGCGGAATTGTTTCGCTTGGAAGAGAGAGAAGAAGGGCGACAAGGGGAAGCAATAAGAGAACACTACAGCGACGGCCTTGATGCATGGAGGCGATGCGATCGTCGTAGGTGATGAGGTCATTACTAACCTCCCCTGCGATGACAATTCTTGGCTGGTGGACTCAGGGGCTTCAGCACATGTATCTCACAACAGGACACTATTTGCCACTTATACTACAGGCGACTGTGGAGTGTTAAAGATGGACAACGGAGATGTGTCGAAGGCGGTTGCCGTTGGAGATGTGCATTTGAGAACGAAGACGGGTGCGGTTCTTGTTCTCAAGGATGTTCGTCATGTCCCTGATATCCGTTTCTGTCACGACCCGCACCCACTGTGAGGGTACGAGTACGTAACAACGTCCAGCCTACGCCGCAGTGTCGGCGGTAGAACGTTGTTCTAAGTCTCTAACTAACCATCAACTCATGCAGTATATATTGTACTCATCAAGATCAACTCCGAACGGAGGACAAGTATAAGATATGGTGTAACTCAATCACAGCCTAAGCACGATAAGATAACACAGAAATATCACTAAGAAATTGAAGACAACAAAACTACTAATATAATAACAACAAACTCAAAATCTCAATACATCTCAAGTCTCAAATCTCTATATACAACTCCAGATCTAAACAGGAAAACTAAAACATGACAGACTAACTAAACTCCCGATCACTCCTGTGTGTCGGGGCCAAAGGTAGCTAAGCCATCTCCTCAGTAAAATGTAGGGCATGTGTCCTCAGGGCAATCATCTGTAAAATTTTCAACAGGTCCAGTCAGGACAGGAACGAGCACATCTCATCTAGAAAACCCAAGTAAATGACAGAGAACTATAAAGTAGTTATAGGCAGTTGTATTGATGAAAATGGCAGTTTATATTCAGGTGATGGTAAGAAAGACAGATAAAGTGCAAGGAAAGTAAATACTAAACAAGAGAAGAATCATAGCAATGAAGACTGTAAAAATAGAACTAGCTGAACCAGGATAATATGGTATAAAGTCCAGACAACAATGTAGACCAGTGTAACTCCAATGTAAGTCCAGTACAGGATGAATCTCATACAAGATGAATCCAGTAAGGGACGATTCCAGTCATAGTGATCAATGATTCCAGGGTGAGTCCAGCCTATACTCTAGCAGTGTGTTTTAAAATACCGAGTTCGACATGTAAACGGCTATGGGTAATCCGGCACATCACACACCTGGCCGGGTGTGGGATGGCTATCATTCCAGTATGATTCCAGCAAAGGGTGATTCCAGAAATGGGGTATGTCTACATGTCTTACTCTAGTATTTCCCCTCCCAGCAAGTGAATCCAGAATTCCGACACAATGATTCAAGATGAGTCCAGCCAAGTACAATGATACCAGTAAATGATTCCGGGGTGATTCCAGTAAATGATTCCAGTAATAGAAGCCGGAAATGATGATACCAGTAATAGAGGCCAGAAAATAAATGTGTGTCGTATACATGAATCCAGAAATAACAGTACGTGTTTGTAACAGAGAATCACATACAGCTAACTAGAACTGAAATACAGTAATTGACAAATAAATGAAAGAACTATCAGAGAATGTACTCGCCTGATACTCTGAAAAGAGTAGTGTAATATCAGATGCCTGCACCAGAGTCACAATATCCTAAATAAAGCAGTACAGGTTATAATATGTTTAAAACAAGGTAAATGATGTTTATGATGCAATCTACATGATTTCTAGACCAATCTAGGTCAAAGTCAACTCTAAGTCAATCCTGGTCAACTGTCTAGGTCAAACTAGGTCCAAATCAAACTTGGTCAACTCTGGATCAATCCAAGTCCATACTCCAGTCAAACTAGGTCAAACTAGTCAAGTTAGTCTAATCTAGGTTAAAGTTAGACTATCTAAGGTTTTGGTCAAACATAGACTAGTCAACAAGGTAATTAGGTCAATCTTAACTAATGGTCAACTTCTAGTCATTCTCGAATCAAAACTTGGTCATAGGTTAACTATCTAATCAACTCTACCTATACCATATCACATACATGTATATATCCCAAACTAATTTACACTACACAACCTATATAGGGTATTTACCATATCCTAAGTATCACCTATGTATACAAAGACTAATCAAGCATATGGATTGGCTAACTTATATGAGACTGGACATCAAACATATACCCCTAGATGAAACTCTCCCTCTAAACACCCATACCCTACACTCTCAACACACAAGCCAAACAATTTCTCAATCCTCTCTCACTCACAAGCTCAAGACATAACCCATTTCCCTCAAACCCACTCTACCTACATATAGCTAAATAGGGCACATATATATATAGGCTTATAGGGACTGATTGTAGACTGGTTTGGGGTGTCAAGGGGCTGTCCATATGGACTGGTACAAGGGGTTTGAGCATAGCTAATAGGCCCTTTTAAGGGGCTGTGCTATGGTGAAGTATGGGGCTGGTATGGACAGGCTTTGGGGTACTACTAAGGCTGAATTTGGGACTGTGTTGGCTGTCATTGGGGTCAGGTTTAGGACAGTTAAGGGTTGTTTCTAGGTTATGTGGAAGGTGTGGGTGCACACTATGTTCTCAGATTTCAAACCCCCCTTCCAATAAATCAATATGCATATATGTATATAGCACATACACACAAGCAATACTACACATAATTATGAATTAATAACTGCTATAAGGAAAGATTCTAAGGGATGAACACCAGGAAAAATGGTCTGCTATTGCTCTCATATACCCCTGATATGTAAAGTCCTATGAGGACTTATATATATGAAATCAACAAGGGCTGAACAACATCATAATCTAGCTAATGAAGGATGTTGACTCTCCCATGCCATGTCAAGGCAAGGTAATACCAACCAAGGCCAAACACCACATGCCACTATACTGCTGCCAGGAAATCAAGGGCCTGCAGAAAAGATTGGTCACAGATTTCTAACATTCAATTTACCTACATAGAAGATACATTCAGGTTTACTTGCATACATGGTACACTCATATATTCATCTATAATCCAACAACCTAAACTAATGAAATCATCACAAACCAAATTACGAGATCAAAATACCTCAACAATTCGAACCCTCAGTTATATCTGATATCAAGCCACATGTATGTAGGCTGTGTCAAACATACCTGAAATTCTCCTAATTGATCTATGTGCAGGTGACTTCATGAGGGTGTGTGGCAAATCAGATTTAGTTGAAAGGAAGTGGGGGTGTGTATACATAAGTTTGAATGTGTGGGTGTCACATTGAACCTATGTGTGAATCAACAAGTGAATGGTATTTGTTTCCCAGTTTTGCATCACAGTCCAATGTAAAAACAACTTACAGGTTAAAGTCTCAATGTTTCAGGAATTAAACTCAGGAAAATGACAGTTCCTGTGTGTGAGATTGTGTCCACATGACATAGTGTTCAGGTTGTGACAGTTTTATACACCCAAACCAATCAAAAACCCATTGGAAATGCCAAGTTCGAATCAAATTATCCATAAACCAATCAACATGAATATTAAACACTGCTCAACTCTCCAAAAACTCCTGATACTGAGAGTATCAGAAATTCGAACCCCCAACTCTCAGGAATTCATGTTCGAGTGTCTGAAGCCCATTGATCAATTCTAAACTCAACCCAAATCACAAACTCATCTCTAGGAATGTAAATATGTCACATATTAACAATTGAACATTAAATACTTTAATTAACCATTTAATTAATTACTATGTAAGAACAGAACAACAGAACATGTATCAAAGAATTTTTAGGAACCCAAATTGACATTCGAATATACCATAAAATCCCATTCAGTCACACCCCGAGGTTAGACACACGTGTACGTGTCAAGTGGGGGGTGTTCACGTGTCCAAACAATGGACACGAAGTGTCCAAATTGTGCAAAACAGTTTGTGACAGACTGTGTTTACAGACAGGCTCGTGCAGCCGTGTCAAGCTCTCGTGGACACGACTCACTACACTAGACACCTCGTGCACATGTCTAAGTGTTCGTCAGGACTAGGAGAGTGTGTCCCACAGCCTGCATAGTGTCCACGTGGATCGTGTCGTGTGCACGAGACGCGTATCCGAGCGTGTCTGTGCACGCGCGTGTGAGTGTGCAAACCCAGTGCGGGTCAATTTCCTTCGTGCACACACAACGAGATCCTACGAAACTTTGTAGGTGTCGTGTCAGTCACTAGAGGAACGTGTCCACAAAATTTCAGCTCACGAGAGCCCGTGTCGTGTCCGCACTGGCACCCGAGCAGCAGGACACTGTGTACGGTTCAATCCCAGCGTGTCCAACACGAAAATCCGACACAACAGGACACCAAAATACAAAACACTCTTCACAAAAATTGATGTACATATTTAGATCTATAAATTCATTTAATTACATTTACAAAAATCGAAAATAAATTCCTTAGTGGCATTTAATCAAACACCTACCAAACAATACGACACGTGTCCGATACGGACACCAAACGGACACGAATTCCACCCAAATTTCGGGGACACCTAGGGGACTCCTAGATCTAGCCCTGCATGCAAAGAAACTGAAATATAAATCAATTTAGAGGGTTTTACCTATGTGTGCAAAAAGCTTGGGAAAGCTTCAAATGGGGGATTATTCCTCTTGGTGCCAAAAGCTCCAAATTGTCCCAAAGCTGGGATTAAATTCCACATTCAGAAAATAGGAGGAAATTAGGTTCTAATGCAAGAAACTAGGATTAAAAAGGACTTAAAATAGATTTATGGGGATTTTTGGAAGAGGGACAATACCTTTCTTTCTCCAATGTTGAAATGAATGAAAGAAGGAGGCAAGCCCTAGAGAATAAGTGTTTATATAGGGTGGGGATCCCTATGGCTGGTCATTTAGGGTTTGGTTAGGGTTAGGGCCTCTAGTTATAGGCCATGGGCCAAGTCATGATCAAATAAACCATTTAGCCATAAGTCATTTCATGAAACCATAAACCATGACTTAAATGCACTAAACCAAATCCCTTCATTCTAAAATTAGTTTCTAATGACTAAATGTAGGTTAACCTAAGTTAGACTAGGGTCACCATGGCTAGGGTTCGGCTCTAGGCTAGCTCACTAGGTCTCAACAAGTCAAGTCAACCTAAAATTCACCAATTCAACAAATCACCAAATAATTCAAATAAGTCAAAATGACCTAATTACCCCTAGGCTAAAAATGATAATTAAATCATCCTAATGACATGGTTAGGCTCTAGGTCATGCAGTCTCTACGGTTTCACTAGCTGCACACCAAAATCACAAGTCATGACTTAAAACAGTTTTAAATAGTTTAAAAATTATTAAAAATTACCAAAAATCATAATATGAAATAAATATCAATAAATAATAATTATAATTACAAAATTTCAAAAATACCCTCATCTGGAAAACTGGGTGTTACAGTTTCAACCTGGTGTCGGTTAGAAGGTTGGATGACGAGGGATTCTTCAGTCTCTTCGGGAACAGTCAGTGGAAGCTTTCCAGGGGTTCGATGGTGATTGCCAGAGGAAGCAACAAGTCCGGTCTCTACTATATGGAAGGGAGCGTACAGGGGGCACAGGAGGTGAACGCAGTCAGTGATGCGTCTACCGAGTTGTGGCACAGGCGGCTCGGCCATATCAGCGAGAAGGGGATGAGCTACTTGGTGAACAGGAAGGTAATTCCGGGGCTCAAGTCTACAAAGTTGGAGAATTGCACGCACTGTTTAGCTGGAAAGCAAAATAGGGTGTCTTTTCAAAGTCATCCAAGTTCGAGGAAGCCGGCGTTGCTCGAGTTGATTCACTCGGATGTCTGCGGTCCTATGAAGGTAAAATCTCTTGGTGGTACTTCTTACTTTGTAACCTTTATTGATGACTGTTCCAGGAAGGTTTGGGTCTATGCCTTAAAGACCAAGGATCAGGTGATGCCTACTTTCAAGGAGTTTCAGGCCTCTGTTGAAAGGGAGACGGGCAAGAAGTTGTTGTGTGTTCGGTCCGACAATGGCGGCGAATACATCGGTCCCTTTGATGCGTATTGCAGAGAGCAAGGGATACGACACCAGAAGACTCCGCCCAAGACACCTCAGCTCAATGGTGTAGCGGAGCGCATGAACAGGACACTGATGGAGAGGGTGCGGTGTTTGCTGTCAGAAGCAAACTTGCCGGGCAGTTATTGGGGTGAGGCTCTTCTCACAGCTGCTTATGTTATTAATTTGTCTCCTAGTGCTCCTTTGCAGGGTGATGTGCCTGACAAAGTATGGTACGGCAAAGAACCGTCATACAATCACCTGCGGGCGTTTGGTTGTAAGGCCTTCGTGCATGTACCGAAGGACGAGAGGACCAAACTTGAGCCAAAGACGAGGCGATGCGTCTTTGTCGGCTACGGTCGGGATGAGTTTGGCTATAGACTCTACGACCCAGTGGAAGGAAAGCTCTACAGAAGCAGGGACGTGGTGTTCGTCGAGGATCAGACCATGACCAACACTCAGGATTCCGAGACGCCTTCTGAGGCTGAGGAATTGCCTAAGTTAGAGTCATTTCGCTTCGAGCAGTTTCCAGAGGACATCGCAGAGGATCCAGTTATGGGGGAGCCGGTACATGGAGTTGCTCCCAACCTTGATCATCAGCCTGCTGATGGTGGTCAGGGTGTCCCTCAGGAGGATGAGCATGCCGGGGAGGCAGTTCCTGAAGGGGAGGAGGCTGTCGGTATACAGCCAGTACCAGTGGCTCCACTGAGGAGGAGTGACAGGGATCGTCGACCATCTACGAGATACTCACCAGATGAGTATGTGCTATTGACTGACGGGGGAGAGCCCGAAAGTTTTGCAGAGGCTATGGAAGACGAACACAGGCAGGAGTGGATGGAGGCTATGCAGGAGGAGATGAGTTCCTTGCACACCAATTCCACTTATGATCTGGTACGGTTGCCAAAGGGCAAGAAGGCTTTGAAGAATCGATGGGTGTTTAGAGTGAAGCAGACGGATGAGGCTACTCGCCCTCGATACAAAGCGAGGCTGGTAGTCAAAGGCTACGGTCAGCGGAAAGGCGTGGATTATGATGAGATCTTTTCGCCTGTCGTCAAGCATTCGTCTATTCGGGTGGTGCTAGCATTAGCAGCCAGTCTCGACTTGGAGGTCGAGCAGATGAACGTGAAGACGGCATTCCTCCACGGTGATCTTGAGGAGGAGTTGTACATGGAGCAGCCGGAGGGATTCTGTGAGAAGGGCAAGTCACATTTGGTCTGCCGGTTGAGAAAGAGCTTGTATGGTCTGAAGCAGGCTCCGAGGCAGTGGTACAGAAAGTTCGAGTCGTTTATGGGGGAGCATGGTTATGCACGGACGACGTCGGATCACTGTGTATTTGTGAGATATTTTGCCGATGATGATTTCATCATTTTATTGCTCTATGTTGATGATATGCTATTAGTGGGTCGGAATGCCACTAGGATAACGGAGCTGAAGCGCCAACTGGGCGCGGCCTTCTCTATGAAGGATTTGGGCACAGCGAAGACTATTCTTGGGATGGAGATCAGCCGAGAGAGAGAGTCCAAGCTGCTACACTTGTCCCAAACGAAGTACATTCACCGGGTACTTCAGCGTTTCGGGATGGACGGGTCGAAGAAAGTGAGTTCCCCTCTTGCGGCTCACTTTAAGCTCACTAAGGAGCAATGTCCATCTACCGAGGACGAAAAGAAAGATATGGAGCGGGTTCCATATGCCTCAGCTGTCACGCCCCGATCCCGCTAGGGTCGTCCGTCTTGCCTGGATCCCTGCGGGATCGATCGTCCTCGCTAAGGCGTGATGCCGTGCAAGCCTAAGTTGCGCTTGCACAAGGCCATGTACCTGTACAAAACAACTAGTCAAGCAAAAACACACGCACACACCCATTGCAGAAAACCAAATATTGAACACAGAGATTTGAAATGGAAATACTCATTTTAATGATAGCTTGATTGGAATACAAGTACAAAGCTTTGCAACTCAGATTTGCCTTATAATTTGGCTACAAGATTTTCTTTGAAACACTCTTTTTGAAGATAGCCACAATGCCCATACATGATATCCCTTTATTACAAGCTGGAAATGAAAGACACCTTCAGAAGGAAAAGAAACTTGAACTTGACTTGAAATAAAAGAAAGCTTTGAGGCAGTCCGCAGCTCTACTGGGCTAGACGAGCTTTAGTGCCTCCTTGAAATCCCCCTGTCTCCTTTGCTTTCTGAAAAGGATGCCCACAACGTGGGTCAGCACACATCATGTACTGGCGAGCGGCTCTTCGCCGAAACTCACAAATATCTGCACTAATTCAACATGTGAAGCTACATATTTACTAGTGCTCTTTCTACTTGTCTAGGTTCTTTTTAACAATTCATAAGAAACATGACAGCAGAAAATTCATTACCAACGCCGACAGTCATCCCTGCACAAAACAGGTTAGCACAATTTGCATATATTAAACATTCTCATTTCCGTCCCTGCATGTTAGGCTTGCAATAAATCTCTATCTATATGCATGAACCTAACTATTGTGGTCCATGGGTATTCCCATTACTAGCAATCGGAACTTCTTGCCCAACTACTAATAGACTAACACCCTTTTTCTGTGGGGACTTCTAGCCCCAAGTGTCCTGTTCTCTCCTAGGCCGATCGACTCCAGGTGCCCCCAGAATCGATCGAGAGATTACCTTCTTGTACACAAGTTGTCTAGACCAATGCGAATGCAGCTATCAAATAATTCTACCATGCACGAGCCTAGCAACTTGTAACCATTTCCATTCTCTTCTTCTTCTTGCACGGTCAAGCCGTGATTTCCATACCGAGCTATCTCTTTAGGCAATTCATAAGAGCATACAGTTCATATTGAAGCAAGCAAGCGACAGTTCCATTTTACATATGATTCATTCATTATCTTCTCTTATCTTTTGTTATTGAGGCATCGATCGTTGATCACAGGGACAAGGCAACAGGGTAGACTAGAGATCATTTTTATTAGGGCGTACAAATAAATGCAAGCCCGGTTCAAGCAACTCACCGAGATGAATCTTAGTTGAGAGAAGGAGGGACTTCACGCGCCGTTCACGAACAATTTACGCGGCCTACAATGGCACCAATAGTTGATTAGCATACTTCGTCTCTTTCTCTCAAGATTCGGAATGAATGCGAAATGCGATGAAAGCGAACAATGAAAACCAATCATCGAAAACCAACACGAAAACGTATTCATCAAAACCAAGCAGCGAAGAGAAAATATTCAGTAAAACTCTTGGATTCATTTCAATAGAAGCCGATCCATCAATTGGAAAGGTTCATTGCATTTCATCCGTGATCAATCGATACCGGTAAAGGTTTCACCAAAGACTCAGTTCGAGACTGAGTCAGCAAGCCGTAGGTATTACATAGTGGACCGCGAGGAGCGGGGCACTACATAATAACCCACTGAGAAAAAATTTTGTCCTCAAAACTTAAGAAACAAAACTCACCTCCACTAGTGTTGCATTCTGGGTCAAGCAACGTGGAGAGATTGTAGACGCGCGCATTAGTCCGCTGTGGCTGGTTCTTCGGGTGGTCTCGAAGGGGCGATGGGCCTGGCAGCTGTCCACGCTCTTCAGTGTCATTGTTGTTCAGCGGCCGAACTCTCTTATTCTGGCAATTTATAGCACGGTGGCCCTTTTGACCACAGTTGAAACACTCTCCGTTGGCAGAACGGCAAACTTCCTTTGTGTGTCCATGCCTACCGCAGAAAGCGCACACGGGCTTATTATATTGTTCCCCGCCAGTCTTCTTTTCTCCGTCAGTCTTTTTCTCCCCGTCATGATATCTTTTGGCGGGCTGATTTCGACTGTTCTGCGTCTTTGCTGACGCCTTCTTTTGCTGGAATTGTTCCACCTGTAGCGCCGCTTCAAAGGCTTGAGAATAGGACCCGCATTCTCGATTCAGCACACTTAACTGGATGTTGTTATTCAGACCATCAACGAATCGATTTATGCGAGACTGTTCCGTAGGGAGCAAAGCAGCGGCAAAATTTGCTAGCTTAGCAAATTCAGATTCATAGTCCTCCACGGACATATCCCCCTGTTTCAGTGTGATGAAGTCATCCTCCATCTTCTTGCTCATGGCTGGAGGCAGATATTGATCCAGAAACGCCTTCTTGAAGGAGGCCCATGAGATCTTCCCATTCCTAGCCGTTGCGAGTAGCGCCGGCTTCTTCGTCTTCCACCAATCCTTCGCCCGCAGCCGTAGGAGCATAACGGCACAAACTATCTTTTTGCTACTTGGAACTCCTATGAACGCGAACAGACTCTCCATTTTATCTATCCAGTCCATCACCTTGTCGGGTGACGTCCTGCCTTCAAATTTCGGAGGTTTCGCGTCCAAGAAGTCCTTTGGCCTAAAGACAGTGTGCCTTTGCGCTGGCTGGGGCTCTTCACCCTCTACAGGCTCGATCTCGGGCGTTCCCGTCTGTTCCGTCGCTGCGGTGGCATTTTGATTTGTCGCAAGCGCCGTGACAAGCTGGGTCAAGGCATCCAACTGCTTTTGTTGGGCAGCCGCTCGGGCCTGATAAATTTGGTTGTTTTCCTCACTATCCTGCCTCTGCAGCTCCAACATTCTCATGATCCGTTCTACCGGATCGGTCGAGCCAGATGGACGAGGAGGAGCCATTTCTCTACAAAATAGTATAACTTCTGTCAGTCTCATAAAATATTATGGACTTATTGTATGGGGCATTGGTTTTCATAACTCAAAATTGGAACACTTTTGAAAGCCGTCAAAGTACTTTATATACTTTTTGAAAACGATATTTGCAAGAGGCCAAGGACGTAAAACTGTGCTCTGATACCACTTTGTCACGCCCTGATCCCGCTAGGGTCGTCCGTCTTGCCTGGATCCCTGCGGGATCGATCGTCCTCGCTAAGGCGTGATGCCGTGCAAGCCTAAGTTGCGCTTGCACAAGGCCATGTACCTGCACAAAACAACTAGTCAAGCAAAAACACACGCACGCACCCATTGCAGAAAACCAAATATTGAACACAGAGATTTGAAATGGAAATACTCATTTTATTGATAGCTTGATTGGAATACAAGTACAAAGCTTTGCAACTCAGATTTGCCTTATAATTTGGCTACAAGATTTTCTTTGAAACACTCTTTTTGAAGATAGCCACAATGCCCATACATGATATCCCTTTATTACAAGCTGGAAATGAAAGACACCTTCAGAAGGAAAAGAAACTTGAACTTGACTTGAAATAAAAGAAAGCTTTGAGGCAGTCCGCAGCTCTACTGGGCTAGACGAGCTTTAGTGCCTCCTTGAAATTCCCCTGTCTCCTTTGCTTTCTGAAAAGGATGCCCACAACGTGGGTCAGCACACATCATGTACTGGCGAGCGGCTCTTCGCCGAAACTCACAAATATCTGCACTAATTCAACATGTGAAGCTACATATTTACTAGTGCTCTTTCTACTTGTCTAGGTTCTTTTTAACAATTCATAAGAAACATGACAGCAGAAAATTTATTGCCAACTTACCAACGCCGACAGTCATCCCTGCACAAAACAGGTTAGCACAATTTGCATATATTAAACATTCTCATTTCCGTCCCTACATGTTAGGCTTGCAATAAATCTCTATCTATATGCATGAACCTAACTATTGTGGTCCATGGGTATTCCCATTACTAGCAATCGGAACTTCTTGCCCAACTACTAATAGACTAACACCCTTTTTCTGCGGGGACTTCTAGCCCCAAGTGTCCTGTTCTCTCCTAGGCCGATCGACTCCAGGTGCCCCCAGAATCGATCGAGAGATTACCTCCTTGTGCACAAGTTGTCTAGACCAATGCGAATGCAGCTATCAAATAATTCTACCATGCACGAGCCTAGCAACTTGTAACCATTTCCATTCTCTTCTTCTTCTTGCACGGTCAAGCCGTGATTTCCATACCGAGCTATCTCTTTAGGCAATTCATAAGAGCATACAGTTCATATTGAAGCAAGCAAGCGACAGTTCCATTTTACATATGATTCATTCATTATCTTCTCTTATCTTTTGTTATTGAGGCATCGTTGATCACAGGGACAAGGCAACAGGGTAGACTAGAGATCATTTTTATTAGGGCGTACAAATAAATGCAAGCCCGGTTCAAGCAACTCACCGAGATGAATCTTAGTTGATAGAAGGAGGGACTTCACGCGCCGTTCACGAACAATTTACGCGGCCTACAATGGCACCAATAGTTGATTAGCATACTTCGTCTCTTTCTCTCAAGATTCGGAATGAATGCGAAATGCGATGAAAGCGAACAATGAAAACCAATCATCGAAAACCAACACGAAAACGCATTCATCAAAACCAAGCAGCGAAGAGAAAACATTCAGTAAAACTCTTGGATTCATTTCAATAGAAGCCGATCCATCAATTGGAAAGGTTCATTGCATTTCATCCGTGATCAATCGATACCGGTAAAGGTTTCACCAAAGACTCAGTTCGAGACTGAGTCAGCAAGCCGTAGGTATTACATAGTGGACCGCAAGGAGCGGGGCACTACATCAGCTGTGGAAAGCCTTATGTATGCCATGGTGTGTACGAGGCCAGATATTGCTCATGCAGTTGGTACGGTTAGCAGGTATCTTTCAAATCCTGGAAGGGTACATTGGAGTGCGGTCAAGTGGATTCTACGATATCTTCAGGGCACTGCTGGTTGGAGACTTTCCTTTGGTGGTGACGAGCCAAAGCTGGTTGGGTATACCGACGCTGATATGGCTGGAGATGTAGACACGAGGCGATCGACTTCGGGCTACGTAATGATGTTTGCGGGAGGAGCGGTGTCGTGGCTGTCGCGGTTGCAGAAGTGTGTTGCCTTGTCGACGACAGAGGCAGAGTACATTGCGGCGACGGAGGCTTACAAGGAGTTGCTGTGGATGAAGAAGCTGCTGCAGGAAATGGGACTGAAGCAAGAGCAGTATACTTTGCTTTGCGACAGTCAGAGTGCTATTCACATTGTGAAGAATCAGACGTTTCATAGCCGGTCCAAACACATCGAGACTCGGTATCATTGGATACGGGATGTGGTTGAGAAGAAGGACGCAGAGCTTGAGAAGGTTCATACAGATGACAACGGAGCTGATATGTTCACGAAGATTCTGCCAAGGGAGAAGTTTGAGTACTGCAGGCAGGTCGTCGGGATGACGACATCCTCCCCATAGTTGTGAAGGGGGAGATTTGTTGGAGTGGGTGGGGTTCCCAACCTATGTGGAGAAGACCCCGGAGTGCGACGAGCGCCATTCGTGTGTCGAAGAAGCTCGGGAAGTAGGCGACGCGGAGTCGCTACTGCTGCTGCTGCTCCTAAGGGAGGTTCTGGACTGGGTCTGCCGAGTTCGGCCCGAACTCGGTCCCAGGCCGAGTTCTGGCCGAACTCGGTCTGGCTGTTCCAAAATGTTGGCGTTAGGTTTTGTTTGCCCGACACAGAGTTCTGGCCGAACTCTGTGTCGTCGGGGGCTGAAGCGGATTTTAGGGTGACTTTTCACCACTGGATCTAATCCAACGGTCCAGGTTGGTTGCGGGATTGGGGAGTTAAGTTGGGATTTCCAAACCCTAATTCAATTACGCAACGTAACACAAGAAAGAGAGAGGAAGGAGGCAAGAGTGCCATTACAACTTCGGGAGAGAAGACGGAGGATTGAAGGTCGTTTTCGAAGGAGATCGTGTTTCGGGTAATCTCTACTCGTCGTTCTCGCTCTTCGTAGCCTTGTAATCATTGTTCTTACTTTTGAGTGTTGTGGGGATCCGATTTGGATCGTAAGGAGTTTGTAGAGGGTGTAATTCTTCTATTCCATTAGTGGAGGCTTCTCAGGGTTGGACTCCGATCGTCCCGTGGTTTTTCCCGCAAGGGTTTTCCACGTCGAAAATTCTCTGTGTCTGCGTGGATTGTTTTGTGTGGTTGTTTTTGGGTTCGTGCGTTGTATTGCTCGGTCCTCTCGCAGGCACTCTCCGGTTTGGGAAAAGGTTTCCGCGCTTCTTTCCCAACATGATCCTTGTAATTATGGGAAAGAGGCATAAGACTTCGGTTGGTTGGATGGCAGAAGCGGTGGAGGCGTAATATATTTTTCATTTAAAATGATGAGAGTTTGAAAAAGTGAGCTCAATAGATATACAATACAATTAACACAAAGTTTGGCACGTAATGTTGTAAATCTTGTAAAAAAAAATGATTGAATGATAAGTTGTCAGTACCGTTAAAATATATTCCTCAGACTGCAGGCAAGACGACTGGAAGCAAACAGCAACAAAAACGTAGGACAGAACATCTCCATTTTGTGATTGCAGCTGAATGATTGCCACTGCTCGTCCAGATTCAGCATCTGATGTAATTTGTTTTGGGCATATCATTGCAATTATGTCTGTTAATGGTAAAAATATTGGTTAATCGGAATGACTCACAACGGACTGGCAACATTTAAGAACTTTAAATTCAGGAGAAGCAGGCAGTGCGACATTGTTTGCCGAAATGTCAAGAGCGCAAAAGATCCCTTTCGCAAATTAAATAGAACATTAATAATGATCTAACCTTAATGAAATAGGATTATTGGATAGGTATTCTCATTATTATTATTATTCATAAGAAAATGACACCCATCCCAGAATGCTATTCATATTCGGTTCCTTTAAGTCTCAAGAGAAATCATATATATATATATATATATATATATATATATATATATATATATATATCAATGACCTCTAGCCTAGTTGTTAAGAGAGATGCATGTGGTCTAAGTGGTCGGGAGTTCGAGTCACAGTGGAGACAAGTTCACCATATTTACCCATTGCTTCAAATATATATATATATATATATATATATATATATATATATATATATATGACCTGGTTAGAGTGAGGGAATGCATTACCCCCCTCTACTGTTGGATCGAACACCAGACCTCCCGGGCTACTCTAGCCTAGTAGTAGTGGTGAGGCATGCGGAGGGCCACTCTAGCCTAGTGGTAGTGGTGAGACATGCGGCCCGAGTGGTGGGAGCGTTCGCCACACGACCAACTCTCCTCTGGCTCTGGTCCCTCCCTTCCCTTTCGGTAAACTGCGCGCACTCCCGGAGACGAGCTCACCATCTCCTCCTCCCAAACCACCCTAGAAGAAGACCTACACTCCTTCTACAACCTCACCACCCCGGTGAACGCTCCCCTCTGGCAGCCGTTCACCGACCAGGCCAATGGTGTCTCGCTCGCTTCGCTTGGAGACAGTACGACTAGGCTGTTTATGGAGGTTTGCTAAGGGCGTGCATGACTGGTCCTGGTGGCAGGTTCAGTTGACGTTGGGCGCTCGCACGGCATCGACAGGTTGGTGTCGGATAGGAGAACTACGGTCACGGCAGGCCGAGAACGGCGGGGCATTGTCAGCGCATCGCTGGAAGACCAGCGAGGGGTTGTGCTCTCCGATAGGGTAGACTGGCCGCAGGCGCTGCCGTTCAGGGATGGCTAGGTTCGAATGGGTCGGTCGACAACTGGTTCCGGAGGGGATGAGGAGGAGCTTCAGCGGCGATGGTGGTCGTCTCGGAACACTAAGGAAGGGCTGGTACGACGCTCTGTCTGTTTGGCCATTTGAGGCGGCGGACAGTGGGGTCTACTGGGTTAAGGAACTGAGGAGGCCGGTCTGCGAGTTCTCCGGAGCTCGCCTGCAGACACTGCAATGATGGGGGTCACCGTGCGCGATGTCGCGCTGGTCGATAGCAACGCAGAAGCCGCAGAGGATGGAGCGGACGACGTCTTGGTGCTCGATACGGATTTTCGGGCCGTGTGGTGTCTAGTGCAATACTACATACGTTTCCCTGCTCGTAGATTGCAACTTCCGCTGCTAGGGTTTAGCTTGGGGAAAACCAAACAAACAAACAAGAAAGAAGAAAGAAAACCAAACAAACAAACAAGAAGGAAGAACGAAAACATCTAGAAACAAAACAACGACTAACCAATAAAGTCCTCGTCCAACAAGTCTCCTCCTCTTTCCAACAACTATTCTATTCTCTGTTGATGGGTCACTCTGGAAGGTGGATCAAATCAATAGTAGTAGGCCTCGAGAACAACAACGACAATGTGAGTTGCTCCCATCTTTACTTCAGTTTTGCGCTTTCTAGCTGATTTTGTGACGTTTGTATTTCTTACTTTTGAAGGAGGTGGAGAAGGTTGATGGGAGGAGCAGCAACAGGAGCTCCTCCGGGTCGAGGAGTGGGAGCCAGAGGTCGGCAGCACTGTCGAAGGCCGCCTCAGAGACCTCTTCGGTGGCCAGGCCACAATCGAGGGATGCAGCGCTGCGGTGGACGCTGTGGTACGGGTGCTGCTGAGGGATTTCAGGGCGGTCAGGGAGGAGTGTCCGTAAGTTTCCTTGTTTGTTTGGTTTTCTTTGAAGTACTTATATGTTTGTTGTCAGTCAGTGATTAGATTATTTGATTTTAAAATAGTTCACCTCAGATCTTAAAATCTAAAGGTGGCACTGTCCATCGCCAAAATCGGGTGTGTATAACCGTTGCTTGGCGACTGGCTGCTGACATCAGATCTGGATGTGTGATGTCGTCGAGGTCGAGGTGCCTCTTCATCGGGGGAGAGAAAGCAAAAACTAAAGAAAGAAAACGAAATATGGAGAGAAACTTACTATATCTTGCAACTAGAAACTAATTACACGAGGCTAGGTAGAAACTACACGAGGCTGGCTCGTAACATCTAAATATGAATCCAACACTCAAAAGCAGCAACGCGAGCTCAAAACTTAAGAAAAAAAGACTATATGAACTCCGGCAGAAATTTTGGTATAACTTTTACTGGAAACACATCCCCAGTCACTGTTCGGAAAAAAAAAAAAAAACAAGCAATTCAAAAGTATTCCAATATGTTCTTGCAATATGTTCCAGGTATCCTGTGCTCACA
Source organism: Iris pallida (assembly GCA_029216955.1). Classification (NCBI taxonomy): domain Eukaryota; kingdom Viridiplantae; phylum Streptophyta; class Magnoliopsida; order Asparagales; family Iridaceae; genus Iris; species Iris pallida. The sequence continues at coordinate 17,643,886 of JANAVB010011399.1, forward strand.
CTCACACCTGCCCAATAAGCAATTTGCTAACTGAAGACGTACATTCTGCTTGGACCACTAAAGTCTTGCTGGTTCCCTGGCATGGGTCATGACTGAACGTTGCCGATGAAACATTAATGTCACACCTATTCCTTCCCTGACATGCCTGAAAGAAGAAGAAAACAAAATTTTCATTGTCAGTACAGAACCCATCATTTACTCGATCCGATAACTCAATCTATGCATTAAAACTATTAACTTTTGAAAACCAAACCTCTACCTTAGAAACCACAGATAATGAACTTGGCGCATCACATGTTCCCTTCGAGAAATTTCCGCAGCTGCCACGAGGGTTTCCATAACTTGCAAATGTTATAGCAGAGATCACTTGCCCATCATCACATCTTAAGTGCACTTGTGGTGCGATACCTTTGGCCGAAATCCTTCCACCCGTTGCGGAATCTGGATTGGACCAGGTCGAAAGAGGTGGGTAGTGGGTTTCTGGCACTTGTGCACAAACAGTTCTGGTGGAGTGCAGCTTGAGTGATATCTTTAACGGGTCCCCGCCTGTCTCCTCAAAGATAACTAGGAGATTGTTAGAAGCCTGTAACCACTCTCTTGGGACATGGTACCTGAAAGAATTTAACCAAGTTCGCAAAATCTAGGATATTAGTAAAGCTCATAACTTATAAACGTCATATGCTATCCACTAAATGAGTTGCATGATCCATGGGTAAGTTGAGACGTGAGATCTAACTCCCATAAAACAAATTTACTTGGTCAATGTGAGATCCTAACTGGTCTTTCAAGCATCCCTTGAACTGGATACTTGAGGAAAAAAGAAGGCTTACTAGTCTCAACGAAATTGCAAATTCCCTCAAGATTTTTATCAAATAGATGGACACACTTTGAATTGAAATCTGATACCTGAACCTAGATAAACCCAGAAGGTTGAACATTTAGCCATTCAAAGATTTGAAAGTCATGATGGCAAATTTACTAAACGATATCTACATTAATTTAGCTAAACGAACTGATTGATCCTTCACCCTGACATCGCACTGCAACGGCAAAAACAGGAAGAAATGACGCTATATATTCAGAGATAACTATTCAGTACTGCAGCAAGAGTGTTTTAAACATTATTTACTTTAAAACGACTATTTACATCCTACTGCAAGAAGATATAGCAAAGTCAATCTACTAAATCTTAAGTTCTTGGAAGAGCAGTGAACATACCAGCTTTGTGTGCGTTTTCCGCAGTTTGTCAGGCACTTGTCACTGTTATAAGCTCCACGGTAGTTGCAAGTTCTTGGGCATCCACTTTTAGGGGCAACTAACGACCAGTATCGTCCAATTCCATGACCATTTACCCAAGCCTGGCCCTTCCCCATGCTCCCAAAATCAAGAGCAAAAGTATCATTACCTTCTGGGGCATCAAAATAAGTCTGCAAAATTTACGAGGGCAGAGATGAGTACAACAAAACTTGTCATGGTTTTCAATTCTGAAGAATCAGCTGTATAATTAAGTACATTAAAGCATAGCATAATACCAAAATAATGTAAGCACAAGTATGGAGCTTTTTATAACAGGTTATCATTTTTCTTACTCTCAATAAGGTTTTCTCCTTGACTTCCACTCGGAAAGTAATCATACAAGCTCAGTTGACTTTCCAATAATCAACTCCCAGTAATTGAATATTATAGAGGGATCTCCAAGTTAAAAAAGAAAAACAATAGGTGTGTGCACGCGTGCACACGTGTGGTTATTATTCTGCTATTGGTTATAAATGTGTGTGTGATTTATGTTGTGTAGCCAGTCAGAAGATCACGTGAATTTCAGAACTATTACTCCAAACTATAGTTTAATCTGCCATTGGTTAATGTTCGTAAAAATTATTAGAACAATATTGTTGTCCCTATACGAGCTACATGAACAACAGAAGTCCAAATTTACCAAGATTCTTATCTTATAGTATGTTATAATGAAAAAACAACTCTTCTGATGACACTCATGCATTACCATACAACATACCTAATAAAGTTCTAGAAGTATATGTTGGAGAATCCCTTGATTCTCTCTCCTCTTGTTATTAGTTATTAGAGAATATTTTGTTATTATTACATAAGATTTTCTATTTTCATTTAGTTTTTCTTTCCATAAAGTTCTCCTTGATTCAATGATGGATATTGATTGTAATAAAGTTTTCCTTGATTCAAGGATGTACATTGATTGTATTTCTTCTATTTAAACCAGTCTAGGGGATAAAGAATAAACAAGAAAGCATTCACCACTTATTTTCTAATATGATATCAAAGTCAGGTTCTCTAACCTAGGGTTTGTAAAGATTTTTTCTTAACCCGGTTAGGCTCTCAATGGCCAATTCCAATAGATGGCAGCAAGCCCTTACCGGCTCAACAAACAACGACGACTCCTCCACGACAGAAGGCGGAGCAGGCCGCGGGAACAGCGCAGTAGGTCGTGGCGATGGTGGTGGTGCTGGTCGCGGCGCTGGCACTGTCGAAGGCGCTGGTCGCGGTTCTGGCGGCGGTACTGGCTGTGGCGATGGCGGCGGCGATAGACGAAAGTTTTTTCGGAGACAGCGATTTCAACAAAAGTAAGAAGTCGGACAAACCTTGGTGTGATCACTGTAAACGTGCATGGCATACGCGTGAAACATGTTGGAAGCTCCATGGCAAGCCTCCGAATTAGAAGAAGAAAAGTGGTAATGAGGGTCGTGCATTTCAGGCTAGTAATTCAGATCAAGGGCAACAATCTTCTTCAACTCAGATTTCGCACACGACGGAACAACTAGACAAACTGTTCAAACTTCTCGAATCTCAAACTCCTTCATGCTATAGCACAAAAAGGTAATTCTGCTCTTCTTAGTGTCAATCTCAACCATACTTGGATAGTAGATTCAGGTGCAACCGATCACATGACAAATGAATCTACTCTATTTTCTTCATATAGTCCATGTGCAGGAAATCAAAAAATAAAAGTCGTAGATGGCTCTTTTTCAGCCATTGCAGGTAAAGGTTCAGTTGTGTTGTCTCCAATGTTGACTCTTAAAGATGTCTTTCATGTTCCAAATCTATCTTGTAGCCTAATGTCTGTCAGTAAATTAGTCCAAGAAAAAAAAACTGTCAAACTATCTTTTTCGTTCTCACTGTCTTTCAGGATTTGAACTCGGAGAAGATGATTGGCAGTGCTAAGGAGAATGGAGGACTCTACGACTTCGACATTGGACCTAAATCACAACTACCTTCCAAACCGATAAGTTCGTGCTTTGAGTCTTTTTGTTCCGAATAATGATAACATTATATTATGGCATTTACGATTAGGTCATCCTAGTTTTCGTTATTTAAAACACTTATTTTCTAAGTTATTTCTTAACAAAGATTTGTCTTTGTTTAAATGTAAGGCATGTGAATTTGCAACACCATCGTTCCCATTTTCCAATACAACCTTATAAAACCATCAAAATTTTTCTATTATTCACAGTGATGTTTGGGGCTCTAACCGTACAAGTACACTTTCTCACAAAAAATGGTTTATCACATTTATAAATGACCATTCAAGAGTATGTTGGGTGTACTTGTTAAAAGAAAAAACCGATGTTTGTCAGGCTGTAAAGGACTTTTTTAAATGATGCAAAATCAATTTTAGACAACTATTCAAGTCTTTAGAAGTGACAATGGCAGGAAATATTTTAACACAATTTTGGGTGATTTTTTTCTTGAAAATGGAATTGTGCATCAAAGTTCATGTCCTAATACACCCCAACAAAATGGAGTTGCAGAAAGAAAAAATAGACACTTATTGGAGGTGTCTAGAGCTTTACTTTTCTCAAGTAAAGTACCAAATTATTTGTGGGGTGAAGCAATTTTAACTCCTGCATATTTAATTAACAGAATGCCCTCCAAAGTTCTCAATTTTCAAACTCCAATTTATATTTTCAAAGAATGTTTTCATGTTACTCGTTTCAACTGATTTGACATTAAATTTTTTGGTTGCACAGCATTTGTTAATGAACATAAGAATATTGGCAAACTCGAACCACGTGCTATAAAATGTGTTTTTGTAGGGCACTCTCCAACCCAAAAGGGATATAAATGTATTGATCCAAAAACAAGAAAATGTTTGTCACATTCTTTGAAAACAAACCTTTTTTTGATGATACTCATCTTCAGGGGGAAACTTAAAGGAAGACTCGTTTCAAACTGAGAACATAAGTTTTTCAAATAACTTGCCCTTGTCTATATTATAAAATACTAAGATTTGTACTTTTGTACCAACAAAAAATGGCCATGATTATTTGAACCTACTCCTACTATATGTAAGGAACTCGATGAATCCGAGCCTACACTTTCTCATGGAAAAATAATGAGAATCTTGAAGATGATAATAATGATGAACTAATTGAAATCCCACAAAATGAATCGTCATCTAAAAAGAACATGTTCAAAGTAGGAAACAAAACTTGGAAAGGAAAGATATTTGTGAGGAAGAACCATGAAGAAGGGGATGTGTCCACATCTCAACACTGCCATGAATCTGAACCGAACGGAGAATAATCAACCTCCTAAGAAAAGAAAAGGTAAGTCTATCTCTGTCTCTGAGAGTCGTATCAGGTATCCTGATATAGATGATCTCATAGCTGTTAGAAAACCTGTTAGATCTTGTCATAAATACCCTATATCCGATTTTATATATCATTCAAACTTGTCTTCATCTTTTTCTGCCTTCACCTCCCAATTGTCTAGTATAGAGATTCCAAAGAATGTACATGATACTCTAGAAGTTCCGAAGTGGAGGAAAGCTGTATTTGAGGAGAAGAAAGCTCTTGAAAAGAACAAAATTTGGAAAGTCATGACACTACCAGTTGGTAAGAAGACCGTGGATGTAAGTGGGTGTTTACTGTGAAGTACAATTCAGATGGATCAGTTGAAAGGTATAAGGCTCGCTTGGTGGCTAAGGATTTCACTCAAACCTATGGCATAGATTATTCAGAGACATTTGCTCCTGTTGCAAAATTGAATACTGTTAGAATACTTTTATCTCTTGCGGCTAATCTGGATTGGCCTCTACATTAGTTGGATGTTAAAAATGTCTTTCTCAATGATGATCTAGAAGAAGAAGTATACATGGATAGTCCTCCTGGCTTTGAAGACAAATTTGGATCAAAGGTATGCATGTTGAAGAAGTCCTTTATGGCTTAAAGCAATCTCCGAGAGTTTGGTTTGAAAGATTTACTCAGTTTATGAAGAACCAAGGGTACACTCAAGGACAAGTTGATCACACTTTATTCACCAAATTCTCCTCAGATGGGAAATTTGCTGCCTTGATTGTTTATGTAGATGATATTGTCCTCACTGGAGATGATACAGTTGAAATTAGAAGAGTAAAAGAGAGACTTGCTACAGACTTTAAAATCAAGGACTTAGGGTCCTTTAAATACTTTCTTGGTATGGAGGTTGCTCGATCGAAGAAAGGAATTGTGGTTTCACAGCAGAAATACATTCTCGATCTATTGCGAGAAACATGAATGAGTAGTTGTCGACCAGCCGACACCCCCATGGATTCTAATGTAAAACTTTGGGAAGAAGAAAATGTTCCTGTTGATACCGAAAGATACCAGAGGTTGGTGGATAAGCTAATTTACTTGTCTCATACTAGACCTGACATCGCCTTCTCAGTCAGTATAGTGAGTCAGTTTATGCATTCTCCTTATGAGGAACATCTTGAGGCAGTATAAAGAATACTAAGATACTTGAAGGCCAATCCCAGAAAGGGTTTATTTTTTAAGAAGACTATTGAAAGAAATGTGTCTATCTTCACTGATGTAGATTAGGCAGGTTCAGTCACAGACAGAAGATCAACCTCTGGATATTGTACCTATGTATGGGGTAAGCTTGTGACATGGAGAAGAAAAAAACAAGGAGTTGTAGCAAGAAGCAGTACAAAAGTCGAGTTTAGAGCTATGGCTCAGGGTATTTGTGAAGGACTATGGATTCAAAGAGTCCTGGAGGAACTTAAGATGAAAATTGAGCTTCCATTGAAGTTATATTCTGACAGTAAAGCTGCCATAAGTATAGTCCACAACCCGGTTCATCATGATAGAACCAAACATATTGAGATTGACCGTCACTTCATAAAAGAGAAATTAGAAGCTGGAATCATATGTCTACCATTTGTGACCTCTAGTCAGCAAACTGCGAAAATCTTAACCAAAAGCTTGACAAGGCCCGTCTTTGAGCATTTGCTAAGCAAGTTGGGCATGATAGATATCTATACACCAACTTGAGGGGGGGGGGGGGGGTGTTGGAGAATCCCTTGATTCTCTCTCCTCTTGTTATTAGTTATTATTAGTGAAGATTTTGTTATTATTAGAGAATATTTTCTATTTTCATTTAGCTTTTCTTTCCATAAAGTTCTTCTTGATTCAATGATGGATATTGATTGTAATAAAGTTCTCCTTGATTCAAGGATGGACATTGATTGTATTTTTTTTCTATTTAAACCAGCCCACCACTTGTTTTCTAATAGTATAGAACTTGAAGCGTTATAACAGTTAGCTTGTTGAACTTTGGGTAGGGTACTGTATTCTGTAGTCAGGTTGATATGGCAGGAAACTACACATGCTTCACATTGTGGTAAATGACATATGAGCTTCACCGAGCTCTCAATGAGAAATCAGTTCTATTTCCCCCTTCTTTGAGAGTCTCTAAGAAGCATTACCTACTAACTATTATTATTGATACAAAGAAACTTCACTTCATACGGTTGTGGTATAAAGTTAATCCTTTTGGCCAACTGAAAAGCGAGAAAAGAATTCTAGCTTACCTTATACCATGTAAAGGTGGATGCCGTATCATTAAGCTTCAAAAAGCTCCAACCAGCATTTTCCTGTTCCTCTGGAGCATATAGTTTTGCAGATTCTCCCTTTAAGCCTACCTACAAATATAAACAAGAAAACATACTACCATCTTAATTTTCTTTAATCAAGTCCCTTGTATAGGATGATTAAAAAATCGTAAAAAATTGAAGGTACTTACCATATGAGAGAATGTAAGCAAATATCTATTTTTTAGGACGCATCACAAATTTTCAAAATTCCAATGTGAAATGTGTGTAGGACAACCACAACTAAATCAGGCTTAATTTTTGAAAGATAAAGAATGAAATTTCCCAAAATTGGAGATTTGAATGTTGTAGATATTAGAGTTGAAACGTAGGAGAAACTGAGAGAGTGATTTGGAAGATTATTTTAGTGTTTTTTAATAAATAAAGGTTTAGTGGTCAGAACAGTAGAACTGGACTTTTGGGCAGAAAGGAAGCAATTTTTGGTGCAAATAATCTAATGGTCATTGATTCAATTTTAGTGGTGCAAATAAATCAGGATCTTAAGTATAATAATGTAATATGCTAGAGACTCAAAATTTTGACAATCTAATGGTCATTGACTAAAGTAAAAAAAAAAAATGTATTTGAATTTCAAACTGGCCATGGCAATTGTTGGGCTTCCTTCTGTTGGTCTTAATTAGAAGTTATGCAAATTAATATAAAAACTAAAACTTGATTACAAGAATGATGTAATAGTTATGCCATACTTTGTTTGTTAATAGTTAACAACCAGTACAACAAGCAAGTAAAAAACTAAGGATAAAATACATACAAATGTTGTTTGACCTTTATTTGTCGGTCAACTGAAATTAACTGAATGTTTTTAGTCAAGAATCCAGTGAAAATGATATACTCAGTCATGATTTCTCACCAGCATTATAAGTTGGAGTTGCAGGTCCAGACATACAGTGAATATTGAGACTATGAAATGCTAAGGTTTAGTTTTATTAATTTGTTTGAGTTTTGGCATGAGAGACGCATTTTACATAATGTATACAAGGAGGGTGCTTTTAGTGCGCATTGACCCAGTCCGCCCCTCTAATTTTAGACCCCACCATGCCGCCTACCGCCCTAGTCCATACAACATAGATTCCTAGGAATACATGGTTATACTTTTGTTCTCAAAGAGATCATGAGGAGAGAAAGTTGTCAATATTGTTTACACAATCAGGATAATCATCACTATTAAATAATGACAAAATCAGAAAATCATGCATCAAGAGTTGATGGTGGCACAACAAAGAAGAATACGAGTCTGCTATAGAATAGGAATGAGAGGAAAATCACCAAAGTGAGGACTTGTTATAACCAATTTGATGAAGAACAACCAAAGTGAACCTTGTTTACTTTTTGGAAGAAAAAGATTGAATTTTTTGAAATAGGAGATACGGGTATTATGGGTATTAGGGTTACAAGTTGGAAGATTTGAAGAGAGTTGGTTTGGAAGATTATTTTAGGGTTTTGTAATAAAGAAAGGTTTGGCGGGTAGAACTGTATAATTTGTGATGCGTCTCCGGTGAAGTAGTTTTTAAGGCAAAATCTGTTCAATCGACAGAATTATATTGGGGCAAAACCAAGGATCGCAGTATCGGTATCGGAATCAGTATTAGACCCTTCCTATGAGTATCGGGATTGACGGTATCGGCATTTTCAGATCGGAGTATGAGATTTTTTAATATCGGAAAGTAAATAATTATTAATAAATTATAAACATTTAGAAAAAAAACATTTGAGATATCTAGGCATAATTTTAAGTATTTTATGTGTTGTTTCATAGTAGTTTTGAAATTAAATGAAATAATAGTTACCCCCTTTTGAGTTTCATTCTTGCGAACGTACTCCCCAGGCGGGATACTTAACACGTTAGCTACAGCACTGCACGGGTCGATACGCACTGATTGGTTTACCTGCAATAAATAAGTTTTCTTCCTTTATATGTTTTTATAACCTTATAAAGCTTTTATATCCTTGCCGGTTAGTCTTTTTCGTTCACTTTTCTTTACCGAATTGAGTGGGAAATAGTCCCCTACTGTTGGTATCAGTCAGCATCGATTGAGACATGCCAAATCATATCGGTATCGACTGTACTGCAAACTGTGGGCAGAACCTAGGGTTGGAATTGATAGCACTTAAGGTTCTTGTGGGTTCATCTGAATCCCTAATCTCAGAAAATTAAATGTAAAAGGTGCATTAGGGGATTTCCTCTCAATGCATGTGTGTAAACACTGTGCACACATCTAACATTTGGAAACCAATCATGAAGTCAAGTGATCCATTTTCTGTGGATGAACCACACGGGAAACAAAGGCATAGAATGTCAATGTGCCCTGAGGGGATGCTCTGAGAGATGTTCATTGGTTATATCAAAGTGAATTGATTCTTGGACGTTGAAGGAGAACTTGGAGGCATGACTTTCAATTCAGCAGCATCGACCTTATCCTCTGTCTTTGTCCCCACCAAAACATGCTATCTGCGATAATAACATTCAAGAAATCATGAAGTATGAATATTCTCAAGACAACCAAGTTTAAGTGCAATGTTCAATCCAAATTTTGGAGGGAGTAGCAACAGCCTTATCCTTTGTCCCCTCATTTAGTCACATCGATGCACAATCCTATGTGCATAGATATAATACGGTACAACACCTGCAAAGATGGTACGGATTTTGGTGCCATATTGTACTTTGGAAGGTAAATGTTGTATTAGATATGGACCCAATAGGATATGCACTAATTTAAAGCATCCATGCTTCATAGTACTATGCTCTGATGAGATTCAAAGACGCGTGCAGAGGATATAAGAGCGTCGATCACCAGAACCCACAAAAAACACACGACCACATCCTTCTACGAGAACCAAGCAAGATCAAACACACACGATATGTGGTGGCTATGGTCATCCAAACAAGTCCCAATCTTCCATTAATCAAAATATTTAGATACAATGTATACGTCGACTCCCTTGCTCCAAAAACCAGCCCCTTACAACTTCTCAAGTCCCCTTACAACTTCTCAAGAAGAAGATACAAATAATGTCTACAATAGAGATAACAAACTCCAGTCCTAACTGGGAACCACTCACCTATCAACAACTGTCCACCAACGACAACGATGACGATCTTGTTGAAGACGACACTCTGATCAAAAATCCTTTTTATCTTGAAGTGAAGTGGTGTTATCTCCCTTGAATCTCTCAAGAGAATACTAAGAAAATCCCCCTTAATCTCCTCCCTACAGGCATTAAGAAACCCTGAGCATCCCTGACTTAGCCACTAAGTCAACCGAACGAATCTGACCATCAAAATTACATCAAAAAATCACGATCCACACTAATCCGCTCAGAACCGAAATTACGGCTTGCCCAGGCCGGAATTATGGTTTGTGCTCACTGAGTACATTGGAAGACCTGAAATTCCGGTTCCCATCGGAATTGCATTTTTTGCTTTTTTGACCAGAAAAAAGACAAAACGATTGAACACAACTGATCCGTCTTACTTCCGCGCGCTCTCCATAGTTCTCCCAACCATTGAATTGGGTTGGATTCCCAACATATCCAACAACCAAAATCTAGACTATATCTGGAATGGTCTAGAAGAGATGGAAAACCATTGAGAGGTTGTTTCTCCAGGTGTTCCGCCTGAGAGTTTCAGGGTGAGGAGAAATTCAGTTGAGACTGTAGTCTCCTATGTTGTCTTGCTAAGGTGGAACTTGAAGAACTAAAAATATACAATGGAAATAGCTAGAATATAACCATTGTGAAGGAATAAGAAATAATGATTTAAGTGCTGGAAAAAAGTTCTTCATTTTGGAAATACAAAGTAATAAATATTATTAAATAACCTAGAAAAACATTTTATACCTTTAGCCATATTATGTATTATTTGTTTGTTTCTCATTAGTTTTGAATAGAAAATATCAACATTCATGAATGGCTTACCTGTGATTCATATTATTGTCTAAATATTTTTAGACAAAATACATCCGCAATAGATACTTTTCAATGAAATAATGTTAAGGTTGATGAAATTCTATAAGTTTATAGATATACAACTTTGCAAATGGTAATCATTACAGTGTGTCAAAAAGAAATGTTAGTGACGAACTTTAGCATGTCAATTTGTGGCATGATCGTATCATTGTCTCGACACTGTTTTTTTTTCTACTTCTCTCTTTTTTTAAACTTTTCTTTAATGAATTGACCGGAAAAGAAAGCCCTAATGCCTGTATCGGTCAATATCGACTGGTGTCAGTGGGGGCCGGGACTGGATCAGGACATTCCCAAACGGATACAATATGGCCAACACATACCAGTATTTGCCAGTAGTACAAACCTTGGTTTCAATGATGTCAGGTTCAGGAAGGAAATAAGGGTGATGGTTGGTGCTGATGTCCATGGTAAGACAAGAGGAAGGGACCTGGTGGAGCCTGAAAAACACACAAGAGTTGGAGAAGACCTGTCAGCTGAAAAAGGAGGTCTTGGTGAGGTGTCGGGTTGCACCAGGAGGGAGGAAGGCTGCTGGTTTATAGGCAGGTTCAAAAGGAAGATGGGGATAGTTCCCTTGGCGGACTGGGGTTTGGCAGCAAATAGAATATGGAGGATAAGGTAGAGGACTTGTGGCTAAAGAAAGATGAAAGAAACTAGAGTTAGTGATAAGTTCTAAGGCCTCAGCCAAATAATTATGATTTGATTTTGGGCATCACATAATCTCGCAATAAGAAATTATCCTGCACTCAAATTTTAATTCAATTCAATAATTAAAAGAGTCTGATGACCTATTACAGCCTTTTTAGGCTTGGTCATAAAGCAAACAAGTTTCCAAATAAAACTACTACTACACATCACTCAACTTGACAACCCACTTTAGATAAAACCACCACAATGGATTAAAATAATAATGAACAGCAGATGGAGGGGAAAGAGCCTTTCAAACAATGGACCTAATACTTGGCAATCCATAGAATTGCATAATAAAGCATACCTGATATGCCCAAAGAGAGTTGGAAAGGTCCACATCCCCATTTTTCAAGCCAATAAGTTTAATTTGACCTTTAAATCCAGCTCCATCTTTCTCAAGAAATGCACCATAGTTCTAGGGAAAAAAAAAGAGTTCATGAAATGTTAACTTTGCATCAGACTGTATTAAAAAGATAAAATAAAAATTAATCGCAGTATAAGTTTAACATGGAGGCTGTATGGCAGTTTGGCATGACACCTCACGTCTTTCAGTTAAAGGATTTTGGGGATAGAGCCTGAACTCTTTTTCGGCCATTTCAGGAACAAGGCTATAAATTATTAGAATAACACTGAAAATGAAGACCCTGGTTCTCTGATGTACTGTGTACTAGACTCCAATAAACTAATTGAATAACACTTGAAAATGTGCCAACTAAACAAGATAAAACAAAGGCATCCAAGATGCTCTACACTATGCATTCAATAGTATCGTGTTAACAACGAAATGTTATAGAAGCAGTCATTTTAGTTGTCAGCATGGTTTGTATGGTACGGGGTTGTTAGAGTTAGTAATTGGCCCAACTGGACCTAGCCCATACTGTTCATTATTTGTTGGGCTTAGGGTTTCCGTATGTATTGTGTATATATTTCTCCTATCCTCCAATGGAATGTATGGCTATTGAACCATTCTCCTGTTGACGAAATTCCTCCTGTACAAGTCCTTTGGACTAACCAGAAATGGTACGAATAAAGAGCAAGAAAAACTCGCTAACAAAGAAATTTGAGCAGAATAATCCACTAGATGGATTGCTAATCAATTAGCACAAACAGAGAGCAATAAAAAAGGAATCTCTCTCTTTTAGAAAATTCTCTCTCTCTCTTCTGAATTCTCCCTTCTCTTCTCACTGCAAAGAGGTGGAGCTCTATTTAAATAGATCTCACTGGGAAGAGCTGGAGCTCTATTTAAGTAGATGACCCACTCAAGTTCAGTTACAAACCGTCCTCATAAGTGGAATAAATGGCAGCACTAAAGGAGGAGTAACACCTTGACGTGTTCAGTTACAAAATTTAAAAGTCAGCCAAAAGAACCACGTGCAACGGAGCTATAAAGCAGTCGTGCGGCGGAGCTTCCCGCGAGGACGAGCTATACACGCGACGAAGCTACACCTGCGGCGAGGCTACACCATTGGACGAAACTACCCTTGCGGCGGAGCTATCCACAAGGACGGTGCTATCCGCAAGGACGAAGCTATACTTGCGGCAAAGCTACGCCCGAGGCGTGGCTACTCCCTTGGACGTAGCTACCCACTTGGCGAGGCTACACCCTTGGACGAAGCTATGCGCGAGGAGAGGCTACTCCCTTGGACGAAGCTACCCACCCAACGGAGCTACTTGTGTGGCGTAGCTACGCTCGGCCACTATCAGCATGTGCAAGGCTACTTGGGCCGCCATGTGCAACTATCGCGAAGCTACAAGCGTAGCTACTTGCTTGGTTATGACGAGGCTACTAGAGTGCGCCCACAACGCTCCAACTATACGTCCGATACTTATGTGCGAAATACAAAGTGTGTCAACAAAGCTCCACTTTGTGTCCTTCACCCACATCCGAGTCTGAATCCAAGCTCCAAAGGTTCCTCCAAGGAAATAGTGATAAAAACAAAATTGATTGAGGGATTTGAACTTTGTCCAAAAAGGAAAAAACTCACCCCACTTACCACTTGAGCTAACGCACCATGTGTCCACTTCAATAAATAATGAATTAAATAGTAAAATACACACGTGTTTTGACGCAAAGTGGAATAGTGGAATCAGATCATTAATGGGCCAAACTCCAACAATCTTCCACATATTTCAATATAATTCACCGTTTCCCACAGTTTCTGTATACTATGCATCAGGATAAATATCACTTACAACTTGAATCTTCTCGAATGGGAAAGAACTATAGTACAATAATGGACTAAATCTTGAATTCGGTATCATAGATACAATTCCCCCTCTCACAAATACATTAACTACATCTCTAGTTGCATGGTAAAGGCCATGTGCCGACCAGGTTTCTATGTATATATTTATGGTGCCTACGAGTTTATCCACAAGAGACGTCCTACATCTCTGTTCATATACATAGGTGGAGTTAGTTTTCTTAGAAAATATAATCTTTCCCAACATGAGGCAACCTGCCTCTTTGCGGTGATGTCATTGTGACATGGCCCGAAGATGAGGTCCTACCTCATGCGATGTCACCCCATTGTAGCATAAGGTCCTGACCTCTTGTAGTGTTGTTCTACAACTCTCAGCATGAGGCTAATTATTTCTTTGTGGTGCTACGCCGTTATGACATGAGCTGACCCTGAGATTTTACGACCTCATATAACGTCACACTACTGTAGCATGAGGTCCAGGTCTCTAATAGTGTTGCACTATCCGCGCTTCCTGTAAAGCACACATAACATTCCAAATGCTCAAGAACTCATTAAGGCTTAACAAATTATCCCACAAAACTTGCTCTTTATCCAATAAATAGACTACAAAATTTAGGGATATCATTCCACCAATATGTATCCGTCTACGATCCTTCCTTGAACAAAAAATGAAATGTCTAGTAGTTGTAGATTTTTCTTTTAACTAATAGCAAATTCTAAAATTGCAAAAATATTACAAAAAAATTCCTTCAAGTCCATTTTCTTTGTTGTGTCCTCGACTAGCAGACGCTTGAGGCCATTGGTAAATGGATCCGCCAGGTTCTCCTGGCTGGCTCCAATATCAATAACTGCAATGATGGCATCTGAGATGTGCTCATTCAGTATTGTATGACGTAGTCTCATATTCTTCCTTTGAAGGGAGCATTTGATACCACTGTTGCAGTTGTCTGGTTGTCGTAGTAAATCGGTATAGTCGGAATCTGTGCACCAACTGGAGGGAGATCATACATGGGTTTTCGAATCCATTATGCTTCATCTGCTGCTGCAACCAATATATAGAACTCAAACTCCATTAAAGAGTGCGAGAACGCGCTACTTTTTCCAAGGCAGTCAAAGGCGCAAGGCATACACGAGGCGCAAAGGGTCCTTATCGTCCGAGGTGCAAGACGCACATAAGGCGCGTATATGAGCGAGTCGAGGTGCAAAAATAAAAAAAAAAAATAATATAAATAAATAAATTAGTAAGGTAAAAAATAAAACCAAATATATATTAAAACCAACAAAAATATGTTAAAAACATAACCAAGTGAACTAGCAGAACAGAACAAGAATTTGTACTCTCTACCACGATTTTAGTATATTTTAGTTTTTCTAATTCAACTCTAACCAACTTTGGCAACTGTAAAAATGGTTACCTCCCTCCCTCCCACTTGTATGACGTAAGGACTATTTTCTGTCTCAAAGTAATTTGTATAAAATAAAATAAAATAGAAAATATAATGTGTCTTTTCTTGGTTACGTCTTGCATGCGCTTGAAAAAAGGTGTATCGTCTAGTGAGATGTGAGACGCACCTGCTGCACCTTTCTACGAGGCACGTCTTTGACTACCATGATTTTTTCGACTTCCATGATATAGCAGCTTCGTCCATTGAGAACACAAACCCTCTGGTGGACCTTCGCTATCCTTTTATGAGCACTAACTTGCACCATGGAAGCCTTCCACCACATTCGGATAGCCATTGTAGAACAAAGAATACTTATGAGTTTTCTTCAGGTATCTCATAACTCTTCAAAGTTTTCCAATATTTAATACCCGAATTGTTCGTGAATCGACCAGCATTCCTACAATAACCAGCATTCCTACAACTCATTACACACATGAGACTCTAATCATGCTTGAATATTCTATCTGTCTGATAGTCTTTCCCGAGATTGACTCCAGCTTCTTGTCACACCTATAAGGAGTATCGATCCCTAGAAGATTATGATATTCATAGCGTGTGAGATATTCTATATATATTAGGCTTGTGTCAAAATAAGCCATGCTTCAGTCCGAATAATTTTTATCCCAAAGCTAACGTCAGCATCTCCTAAGTCTTTAATGTTGAATTTGGTCGAGAGAAACTTCTTGGTCTTTGAAACATTATCTAGATCTGTGCCAAGGATTATCATATCATCTACATATATAGAGAGTAGAGACGATTACCCCTCTCCCATAAGTGAACTTAGAGTACCCACTTATCAGTCTCGCTGGCCCTATAGCCGTTTGATCTTATAACTTTATCAAACTTCTCATACCACATCTTGGAGCATATTTCAGAGCATAGAGAGATTTCACCAATTTGTATACCTTTTTTCAAATTCCATGATGACAAACTATTTTGGTTGCTTCATGTAAATCTCTTTAATCAGATACTATTCAAAAACGTTGCTTTCATATCCATCTGGTGAATCACCATCTTGTGAAAAGCAACAAGAACGATCAAGATCCTAATAGTAGTTATCCAAGTGACTAGAGCATATGGTATTGAAGTAGTCGATTCCTTGTTTCTGAGAAAATCTCTTTGCCACAAACCTGACCTTGAACTTATCTACAGTTCTATCAGCCATAATCTTCTTCTTGAAAATTCACATTTACATATAATGAGCATAAATTGACCAATACCTAAGTGTTATTAGAAGTTATGGAGTCGATCATCATTGACTGTTGTTTATAAATCAAGGAATCTTCGAGTATCACGCTTCTCGGCATATCCTAGAAAGATTGTTTTCGTGGTACTTGTGCCAAACTTTTGAATTTTGATATTCGGAAGCTTAACATATGCCACATATCCCCACACTCGAATAACATTCAAGTTGGATCTGACCTTGGACAAGAGTTCATGAGTCACCTTGACTGTACAAGCGACACTTTGTTGAAATAAAGGTGGTTGTCAGAGCAACTTCTCCCCATAAGCAGTTTTGCAGTCATACTGTTAAAAGTATAGAGTTCATCATTACCGTCAGAGTACGGTTCTTCCTTCCAGTAACTCTATTCATTGTAGGGAATATGGAATAGTAGTCTCATTCACAATTCTATGTTCATTACAGAACGATGCAAATTCATGTAAACGATATTCTTCGCCTCGATCACTCTTGAGTCTCTTGAGTTGTTGACCCATTTGCCATTCAGACTTTGCCTTTAAGTTTTTGAACTTTTCAAATGCTTCACCCTTGGATTGTAGCAAGTAGCCTGAAGCGTACTTCAAGTAGTCATTAATGAAAGTAAGAAAGTACTTCATGCCTATCTTCGCGGTGAAGTGTTTGAAGTCACAGATGCCATAGTATACCAACTCAAGAAGGCTTGTGCTTCGGTTCACCTTTTTGAACAATTTTCTTACAATTTTCGTCTGAGCACAAAATTTACATTTCTCCACCTCCTTAGCCCCATATTTGGAGATAAGACCTAAGCTAAATATCTTGTTTACTCTTTTGTAGTGAACATATCCTAACCTATGGTGCCATAACTCAAGAGAGTAAGTAGCAATTATTTCATTGATACATTCAGACGACAACAATCTAAAGTTTAAATATTTCTTCAGTACACAAAGTCTTGCCAAAGTAAGTTCCCTTGTAGGATATCATCATTTGGCCAAAATTGATGTCCATCCTTAGACCAACATTGCAAAGGAGGATTCCTGAGATCAGGTTCTTGGCGACAACAGGTACACACTTCACATTATGCAGAGTAGATACTTTCATGAAGTCAACTTCAGCACCATCTCGTTCGACTGAGGAGATGTATACAGAGACTAAATCGTAAGATACTTCCCTGAAGAGTAAGATACTTCCCTGAAGTCAGCTGCAGAGTAAGACACTTCATTCATGTTGCTCGTCTTAACTCTCAACTTTCTATTTCACAGTAAACCGTGATTGGTCAATGTTCTAGCTTGACGTCCAAAATGCTTTTCTTGTGTCGCATTCAACTGAGGAGATCTATAAGGAGAAACCTCCTGAATACTCGGGGGAAATTTTGTGTATGCAAACGTAAGAAGGCAATCTACAAACTCAAGCAGAGTCCTTATGCTAGTTTGAGAAGTCCAACCAGATTTTGCATAAGTTGGTTTCACACACAATCATGTAGATCACACTGTTACTCGAAACACCATGTCTGGTACTGTTATTTGATGGACTATCCGTCGATTAGTGAGGAGACTAAATCTCCTTTACAAAAGTATTTTGTTACTAAAA